>CM019148.1:50578543-50714993 GCA_009733165.1 Naja naja | reverse complement strand
AAAAGTCAAAGAAGAAAAATGCACACTTAGAACAGATAAAGTGGAATTCTTGGGTTACATGATTGATAAACATGGCACCCCACAGAGGCAAAGGTTCAGGCAATCAAAGAAGCCCCAGGCCAAAATGCAAAACAGATTTGCAAGCATTCTTGGGACTCATTAACTTCTATCATATGTTTCTACCTCAGAAGACAACAATTGCAGAACCCCTACATAGGTTGCTGGAGAAAAAATCTGCTTGGGTCTGGGGGAGGAAGGAACAAGCTGCATTTAACAATATCAAGAGACTAATCACGTCTGATGCTGTGCTGATACAGTTCTCTGAGAACTTTCCTGTTGTTCTGACTTGTGATGCCTCCCCTTTTGGAGGGGGGAGGGTTTGAGCCACATGCTTCCCAACGGGAGGGAAGCTCCTATTGCATTTTACAGTCACACCTTGACTAAAGCAGAGAGGAACTACAGCCAACTGGACAAGGAAGCCTTGGCGATTGTAGCAGCTGTCAAAAAATTCCATGTGTATCTATATGGGAGAACATTTACTATTGTCACAGATCACAAACCTCTTTTAGGCATTGTGGCAGGGGACAAACCAACGCCTCACCATCCTGTCACCAAGAATGCTGAGATGGACTGAATTTCTTGCTGCTTATTCATACAAACTTATCCACAGGCCTGGTAAAGACATTGGGCACGCAGATGCTTTGAGTCGCTGCCCACTTCATTCACACACTGAGGATCCTGCTCCTGAGACTTACACCTTTTTTCTAGAAACTGTTGCCAAACTTCCAGTACATGCTGCTCAAATTGCCAGAGAGACTGCCAAAGACACTTTATTGGCTCCTGTCATAGGCTGTATTAAGAAAGGTTGGCCACTTCAAGATCTACCTCAACCGGCCCAACCTTTTAAATCAAGGCAAACTGAATTATCTGTATTAAGAGGATGTATTTTGTGGGGTAACAGGGTGGTTATTCCTGCAAAATTACAAAGAGAGGTTTTGGAAATGTTACATGAGGGTCATCCGGGAATTGTCAGAATGAAGGGATTGGCCAGGAGTTATGTATGGTGGCCAGGTATTGACAAAATGGTTGAAAACTGGGTTCATCTTGTCCCAACTGTCAGGTAGTCAGGCCTGCCCCACCTCTCGCCCTAGGGGGCGATGTCCTAGGGGCCCATGGTCCAGGATTCACATTGATTTTGCTGGCCCTACCAGAGGGCAAACTTTCCTTATTATAGTTGATGCATATTCCAAATGGCTGGAGGTTATCCCTATGGCATCCACCACAACTGAAGCTGTCATCAAACAGCTTAAAAAGCTTTTTGTAACTCACGGGTTACCTGATGTGCTTGTTTCTGACAATGGCCCTCAATTTACATCCAACCTTTTTGAATCATATCTAGCACAACAGGGTATCAGACATGCCCTGTGAGCCCCTGGGCATTCTTCGGCTAACGGCCGGGCTGAACGTATGGTATGATTTACCAAGGAAAAACTTCAGCAATTGGGTCCAGGGGATATCACTGAGAGAGTTGAAAAACTTCTCAGTGTGCAGCATATCACCCCCAACCCCTCAACTAATTTAACCCCAGTTGAATTGTTGATGGGTAGGAAACTCAGGTCTCCCCTTGACGGCCTCCATCCCACTTATGCACCCAACGCACCACTAGATTCCACTAGTAAAATTCGCACTTTCACTGTGGGTGATTCTGTTTATGCTAAGAACCTCATGGGTGAACCATTATGGATTCCTGCTGAGATAACCCAAATCACAGGCCCCAGGTCTTACAGGGTACAAATGGAGGATGGTGTCCTCTGGAGCAGGCACATTGATCAGTTAAGATCCAGATTGCCTCAGGAGCATTGCTTTTGCTCCTCTCTGGTTCCCATACCTACTGCCTCTTCTAGGGGAAGGGAGGATTATGAGAATAATCAGCAAGTAAGAGTCAACCCCATGTGTAACGAGCTAACATGACAGGACCATCCCAAAACCTGTCACAATACCAACAACCATTTTCACAAATGGAAGATTGCACATCCTACCTGATTTAGGTGCTGACATTGGGTTGGAGATGGATTGGGAGGAGAGACCAGGTTGTAGTAACCAAACAGGTTCTACCATTACTACAAGTCCAAGTAAGGAAATGTCAGCAGATACATTTCTCTCACAAGGTGAGAACCTTAAAACATCTGAACCACGTAGGTCTCAAGCATTACCGTAAGAGCCCCACCTATTTAAAAGAATACATTAGATAGGTTGGGGTTTGAGTATGGACTGAACCTAGTGGGGAGGTGTGTATGTAGGTTTGAAGTCATTGGTTTAGTTTGAACTGTTCTTGTAAAATGTAAGAAATGATTGGTTTAAAAAGTGCGGGAAAACCCTGCACTCTGATTGGCTGTCAACTGCGGCTGCTGGCTATAAGTAGCAGCTGCCCAGCCAAATTCCGTTCTGAGCTGTAGTCGCTAATAAACTAAGAGCTTGAAGCACTCCGCATCTGTCTCTTCATGCAAATTTAACAATCCTTGTAGGGCAACTACAAGGATTTACTGTGTTGCAGTAAAACCTTTCCTGAAATGGTGGAAGAACAAACTGAGTCCTTAGGTATTCCCCCCTCCTACCATTTAACATCTTTACAGATAACATAATCACCTTATAGTTCATCTAGTCTAACCCCCACCCAAAAAACAGATTACCCATAACAATAAGGAAACTTCAATCCTAAAAAAGATCATTTTGGCGGAAAAACAAATCTGGTGACGCTGCCACCTTCAAAAGCCAATACAAAAATTTATGCCACCAGATAAAGACTGAATGCACCAATTATCACATTAAACAAGAGAAAAACCTTCTATGTACCAATTCCACCTGCACTTTCTACAATTTTGTAAACAACAAACTAAAAGACTCAAGATCCATCCCACCCCTGAAAGGACCTAATGGTACAGACTGCAATGATGACACCATTCAAGCCAACCTCTTTAACACATTATTTGACTCAGTATTTGTAAGCAGCAATGGCTCATGCCCAGTATTTCCTAGTCGAACCACAGATAACTACAATGATCTAATACATATTGATTTTACAGAAGACAATGTTGAAAAAGCACTATGCAATCTAAAACAATCTCTATCTACTGGACCGGACGGAATATGTGCCTACTTCTTTAAAAAGCTATCCGCTGCCATAGCTGAACTTCTAAGCATAATCTTTGAAAAATCTTTCAGGACCAGCTCCTTGCCAAACCTATGGTCACAAGCCACGGTCATCCCCATCTTCAAAAAGGGAGACCCCAGTCTAGTTGAAAATTACAGACCAATCTCTTTATGCTGCGTCACCTGTAAAGCCATGGAATCAATTATTAACCAATCCATTATCCTCCACTTAGAGACAAACAACCTACTCTGCAACGAACAATATGGTTTCAGAAAAAAACTATCCTGTAATCTGCAACTCTTACACTGCAAAAACATATGGACTACACAACTCGATCAGGGCAAAGCAATAGATGCAATCTACATAGACTTCGGTAAAGCCTTCGATTCAGTGGTACACGACAAACTACTACTAAAACTAAAATCTTATGGTATCTCTGGACAACTGCATAATTGGTTAGAAGCATTCCTGTCAAACAGACAAATGGTCAAAAGTGGGAGCATTTTATCAAATTCTGTACCTGTCAATAGTGGTGTCCCCCAAGGCAGTGTTCTAGGACCAACTCTCTTCATACTCTACATAAATGATCTCTGTGATCATATTAGGAGCAACTGCGTTCTCTTTGCTGATGATGTAATACCACCGACAATACTGCTACCCTTCAAAAAGACCTCGACTATGTATCAGAATGGTCAAACAAATGGCAACTTCAAATCTCAACAAATAAATGCTCTGTCTTACATATTGGCAAAAAAAATCAGAAAATAAAATACAAGCTGAATAATCAAGACCTTGTTGATGATCCAAACTCCGTCAAGGACCTTGGAATACTCATCTCTAATGATCTAAGTGCTAGAGCCCACTGTAATTACATAGCCAAAAAGGCATTAAGAGTTGTTAACCTAATCCTACATAGCTTTTTCTCTGGTAATATCACACTACTAACTAGAGCATACAAAACATTTGCTAGACCAATACTTGAATACAGCTCATCAGTCTGGAACCCACATCACATATCTGATATTAACACAGTTGAGAAAGTCCAGAAATATTTCACAAGAAGAGTTCTACACTCCTTTACTCATTGCAGAATACCTTATGCCACCAGACTTGAAATTCTAGACCTAGAAAACCTAGAACTACGCTGCCTTCAGTCTGATCTAAGTATAGTATATAAAACCATACATTTCAATGTCCTTCCAGTCAATGAGTACTTCAGCTTTAACCATAACAATACAAGGGCACACAATAGATACAAACTCAAGTTTAACTGCACCAAACTTGATTGCAGGAAATACGACTTCAGCAACAGAATGGTCAATGTCTGGAATACTCTACCTGACTCTGTGGTTTCTTCCCCAAACCCCCAAAACTTTAACCTTAGACTGTCTACTATTGACCTCACCTCTTTCCTAAGAGGTCTGTAGGGGGTGTGCATAAGTGCACCAATGTGCCTACTGTCCCTGTCCTATTGTTTCTTTTATTTTTCTTATATGTATTCATTTCATGTATTCATAACTATGTTTATCATTATACTTATTATCTTGTAAGCGATTGACAAAATAAATAAATAAATAAGCGGGAGACCCTACACCATTTCTGGCAAATGGCAGTCCAATCTCTTCTTGAAGGTCTCAACTGATGGCGCTCCCACAACTTCCAAGGGCAAACTGTTCCATTGGGTGATTCTTCTCACTGTCAGAAAGTTTCTCCTTATTTCCAGGTTGAATCTCTCCTTGTTCAGTTTCCATCCATTATTCCTTGTCTTGCCTACAGGCACTTTAGAAAATAGCTTGAAGGTGGCAGCCCCTCAAATATTGGAAGACTGCTATCATTTCTCCCCTGGTCCTTCTCTTCACTAGACTAGCCATGCCCAGTTCCTGTAACCGTTCTTCATATGTTTTATCTAAACATGTTCTATCTAAAGCCAGGGGAAAAGAATATCTCAATTATATATTGATAGATTGGGCTCAGAAGGAGAAGTGGGAGAGCGTTAGTCTTTGTGCTTGGAGACTGTTCATATCTGGGTAGATAAAACTGGTTTAGGTTTAATTCCAGCAAGACAATGCAACACCAAACCGGTTGTTAGACCGGTTGAATCCCACCCCTGGCTACTTCTGATCATTTTATGCTGCCCAATCATGAGGCAAGCCCCAAAGCTATTCTATTCTATTTATTGGATTTCTATGCCGCCCCATCTCCCTAAGGACTTGGGGCGGTGTACAATCATAAAACCATACAAATACTATACAATTAAAAATAAATTAAATATGAAACCCAATAATCGATTAAAACAATGAACAAATTCATTAAAAAACCCCATTCCCCTCAGTCGAGGTCGACGAGTTGGAACAACCATGTTTTCAGGCCCTGATGGAAGGACCAGATGTCAGGGGCCACCTGAAGCTCCAGGGGCAGCTGATTCCATAGGGTGGGTGCTCCCACAGAGAAGGCCCTACCCCTAGGGGTCACCAGCCAACACTGTCTGGCTGACGGCACCCCAAGGAGGCCCTGCCTGTGAGAGTGCACAGGACGTTGGGAAGCCGTTACTGGCAGCAGGGTCTCCCGCAAATACCCTGGTCCTAAGCCATGTAGGGCTTTATAGGTCAACACCAGCACCTTGAATCTCACCTGGAGGGCAACTGGTAACCAGTGCAGCTCACGCAGGAGGGGTGTAACATGGAAGTATCGGGACACCCCCATCACAACCCGCGCCGCTGCATTCTGGACAAGTTGAAGCCTCTGGGTGGTCCTCAAGGGCAGCCCCATGTAAAGAGGATTGCAGTAGTCCAGCCGGGAAGTAACGAGTGCATGAGTGACCATGTATAGGGCATCTCGATCCAGATAGGGGTGCAACTGGCGCACCAGGCGAACCTGGGCAAATGTCCACCTGGCCATGGCTCCCACCTGTTCCTCCAAACTGAGCCGTGCATCTAGGAGGACACCCAAGTTGCGAGCCCTATCTATGGGGGGCAACACCTCTCCCCTCATAGCTGAGGTGGAATATCCTGGATGACTTGAGATGCTGGTACATACAGCCACTCGGTTTTAGCCGGGTTGAGCCGGAGCCTGTTCCTCCCCATCCAAACCCGCACCGCCTCCAGGCACCTGGACATCACATCGAGGTCATCACTGGGTTGGTTAGGGGTGGAGATAAAAAGCTGGGTATCATCAGCGTATTGATGATACCTCACCCCAAAACCACGGATGATCTCACCCAGCGGCTTCATATAGATGTTGAACAAGAGGGGCAAGAGAACCGACCCCTGAGGTACCCCACAAAGGAGGGGCCTCAGGGCCAATCTCTGTCCCCCTGTCAATTCAAGCTATTGAATTCTTGTTCTGAGTTCCTTGAGTATAAATGCTAAAGGTTAACTCTTTCTTTTACCACCATTAGAATCAGCCAGGAGACCCATGTTGCAACCCGATTTAAAAATTGGCCAGCACACACCTCCAACAGAGTGTGGAAATGACCTTGGGAGATAGGAGAAGAACCTCAACCTAGACCAAGGGTCTTCAAACTTGGCAACTTTAAGACATAGCTGGCTGGAGAATTCTAGCACTTGAAGTCCACAAATCTTAAAGTTGCCAAGTTTGGAGACCTCTGACCTAGACAATGGTCTGATAAACAAAATTTGAGTCCAATGGAGGAACAGTGGTGAAAGAAGAGACAGTCCTTAGTTTTCAGGAGAGTAAAAGTGAAGGAAGGTACAGTTCTTTCAACTTGTCAGATTTTGTTAATGCAACCTTATAATAAAAATAAAGCTAGTATGTGATCATACTCTGCTTGAGGTTATTCCTGCTTTCAGGGATATTTCCTTTGATCTCTCTGTGAATAAAGAGAAATAGCCTTGACTTCTAGGCTCAGAGCCTTCTTTCTCTTTGGCTCTGTCAAAATGAAACATAAGAAATCATATGCATTTCTCTCTTTCTTTTCAGAATAACATTGGAAAAAAACTTCAACATCTCTATATATATTTCTAACATTTGGCAATCTTCTCCCTTTCCAAAATATTTGCTGTTCCCGCAGATGTAACCTTATTCTTCTGAAATAAAAATTGCAACCATTTGTACATCTCTCTTGCAACTCTGTAGGACTGCAAACTTTGACTTCCAAATCACTAAACTAAGGTCTGAATTTGAATCTTGTGGTTATAGCAAGGCTACCACTAACTAGAACCATTTTTATGGACATAAAATGGGGTGGGGCTTTAATCATATGATTGCAGGCCCTGAGTCCACTTTTGTTTTACCTCTCCCCAAATGTAGCTGTTACTACAGCTTCCAATCCATACATAATTTTGCAGAGAGGGGGAGGGAAAGTAACAAAAGTATAGGTAATAGATTGGAAAACAGTTTTAAAATATAAATATTTTTGTGGGGTGGATTGTGTTCTTTTTAAACAAACAAAATCTTACTTCATTTTGACCTGATTCACATGCTATGAAATTTATACCCAGCTAATGTTCAACTTCAGAGTTTGCCAAAGAACAGTGCTGAAACAGATTAGGTTGTTAGGGAGCCATCAACATTACCTCATTTATTCACAGCATCATATGCCGGGCATATGTCTCTGCTTAACCTTTAAAGCTGGGATATTTGAACACAGCCCCAATCAAATGGTGAATTATAAAATAGCATGTTGCTTTAAAAACCTTCTTATACCGGAAACAGACCTGACTTTTCTTATATCAACTGCTGAAACTTACTATCCTGTTTAACCAAGGCTTAATTAAATCAGGTGACATATGCTACAGACCACATTTTAAATGTGGTTGTCACAACATCTCAGACCCACTTGGCTTTTGCTGTGTATCTTACACACAGAACATTATTAATGAGAACAGCTATAAAGACATTCATATTTTGGCAAAAAGCAATTTGCCTATTGCCACAAGAAGGAATACAGAGCAAAGAGTCCTCTGTATAGATGGAAAGGGAAAAACATCAATCCATATACACACAGTAAACCCTATTTTACAGCCCTATTATTATTTTAATCTTTGTGAACTAGAAATAAAAGTAAATGCAAGAAAAACTCTGCTACTGTTTGATTCTTCACTTAACCCTAGGACTGGGAGGTCTAGAGTAACTAGAACTTGCTGAGGCACCTTCACAAAGACTTTGACCGGTTTTAGCTATACTTGGGTCGATCCACAGAAACAAATAGATTTGGGCTAGGTTCATTAAAATGATTTCAAAGGACATTTTAATAAACCCTACTTAGATGACTTCACACATGAGCTAAGCCATGATCCATGGTTTACATATTACAAATGACTGATATTTCAGATAATATTAAGCAAAATGAAACAAATCAGTGTGACAAACTTATATGTTGTCCTAGCTTTCATTATCATTAACTTAAATCCCTTTAACGTCAGTGGATTTAACTGTTAGCAGGCATAAATGTGCATCTAACCTAATCTAGAAATCTACAATATTATTAAACACTATTCACATCCCTTTGAGGAAGGGCTTGGTATCTAGCATCATTCTCAGTAGCAGATTTTACTTAACACATTGTATTGGAAACAGGCAAACTTCTAAGAATCTAAGAAGTTCATATAAATTGGCTGTATTGAAGAAAAATGAAGAAGCCATAAGAAAATAATTCCAATGACTGCTATGTATCAAAAGCAAGAAACAATAGAAACAATATCCAAACTATTTTTTAATGGGAGATCTGGTTTCCATCTATCCCCTGCCTTTGCAGTGCCTACAACTGTTCTTCTCCCTCCACTGAATGTATGAGAATTAATTCTAAAAGCAGTATCAACTTTTTCTTGTACTCCATTCATGCAGAGAAATATACACAGGCATGATGTATACTGCACTTCTTGTAATGTTCAGTGTTTGAATAATGAGAATTAGATAGACATTTTGCATACAACTTTCTAGAGATATCTTCTTTTTAGGTTTCTATATCACTCTTCTTTCAAAATATCAAGATAACAAATTTCCTATCCCTCTTATTCTTGCAGTAGTCCTATGAAAAGCTGGACTGAGAAATGGATTTAACCCAAGATTAAATGGTAAACTTCATATTTTATACATATTTGTATCTAGTTCCTTGGTCTAACAAACTGGATTATTACTTGTGTCTTCCAATAGCCATCCAGCCAGAGATGGTATTCAGCAGGTTCTGACCAGTGCTGGAGAACTGGTAGTAAAAATTTGAGTAGTTTGGAGAACCAGCAAATACCACCTCTGACTGGAGATTTTACAGTATCCTTCACCTGCCACGCCCACCAAGCTACGCCCACAGAACCGGTAGTAAAAAAATTTGAATCCTACCACTGGATCCAGCAGCCATGTTTAAAGTGACCTGCTTCCTATTGTAGGGTTGGGATAATCTCCTGGGCCGTGGTGAGGAATATTCATGCTCTCTTATAATGTTACTCTGATTCACTTGGAACTACACTCTAGGTAAGTCATAATGAGTTGCCCAAGGCACATCTTGTAATATTAACTGACCTGAGTTTCATTCTTTTATACCCCAGGTAGTGAACAAGGTCTTTTGTCTTTTAGTTCAGCCACTTACTTGTTAGATCATGACCCTTCCCTGATTAATAAAGCAGCCTGAGAGGTGACCACATGGTGGATTCATGTAATAGGATTCTTGAAAAGGGGGTGGTATCAGAGGTGGTATTCAGCAGGTTTTGATCAGTTCTAGAGAACTGTAGCGGAAATTTTGAGTAGTTCAGAGAACCGGCAAATCCCACCTCTGACTGGAGATTTTATTTATTTATTTATTTATTTATTTATTTATTTATTTGTTTTATTTATTTAATTTATAAGATTTATATGCCACCCTATCTCCCTAAGGACTCAGGGCAACTTACAGTGCTAAAAAAACAATACAATATAAACATTAAAAATTAATTAAACCAGAAAATCTCATAAATCGAATTAAAAATTTAAAACAACCACTAAAAAACCCTCCCCCCCTTCAGTCTGGGTTGGCTAGTTGGAACAGCCAAGTTTTTTGGCCATGGCGGAAGGATCGGAGGTCAGGGGCCACCTGGAGCTCCAGGGGTAGCTGGTTCCAAAGGGTGGGTGCCCCCACAGAGAAGGCCCTACCCCTGGGAGCTGCCAGCCGGCATTGCCTGAGTAGGCACCCTGAGTAGGCCCTGCCAGTGGGAGTGCACAGGTTGTCGGGAAGCTGTTATTGGCAGCAGGGTTTCCTGCAGATACCCCGGCCCAATGCCATGAAGGGCTTTATAGGTTAACACCAGCACCTTGAATTTTTACAGTATCCTTCCCTTGCCATTCCCACCAAGCCCCGCCCACAGAACCAGTAGTAAAAAAATTTGAATCCCACCACTGGGTGGTATGCCTTCTTTCCAAGAGGTTATTGTTGGACCCTTCCCTGTTGGAGAATTACCAGCCAGTTTCCATTCTTTCCTTCTGAGGAAAGCTGTGGAAAAGGTGATTGGAGGACAGTTTCAAATGATCTTGGAGGGAATGAATTATTTGGCCCTGTTTGGCTTCAGATCAGGGTATGGCACACAGTCAGAATTGGTCATGCTTGCTGATGAAACCTTTGTCAGAGCCAAAATTGGACAGAGCATCCATCCTAGTATTCACTGATTTTTCAGCAACTTTCAATATGTTGACCACAGTATCAGTATAAACTAACTATAGGGGTTAGGAGTGAGAGGCACTGTCTGTGGTTCACCTCTCTCTCAACAGTAATTTCCAGTTGGTGTTGACAGGAAGAGAGAGATCACATCTGTGGCTCCCCTTTAAGAAGTACTCCCCTTTCCTTTCCTTTCCTTTCTTCTTCAACATCTGCCTGAAAACCCTGGGCAAGGACAACTATTGGTTTGGGATGAGGAATAATCTGATCATACCCAACTCTACATCTCCACTCCAAGTGGTACAGGTGAAGCTGTTAATGTATTGACCCAGAGTCTGGAAGCCATTTCAGTCCATGTGGGGCAGGACAGACTTTGGCTCAATCCTAACAAGACTGAATTGTTGTGGCTGTTTGGATTTCCTGGGTTGGAGATGTTGCCATTCTTGATCTTGGAGCGGGATGCACTTCCCCATTCAGGACTGGTGCACAATTTGGGAGTCCTTCTAGTATTGCACCTATTGCTTAAAGCAGGTGGTATAGGAGATGACCAGGCTGAGCCTAAGGGAGTGGTCAAATGTTTCATCAGACTCAAGTCCCTTTGCACACAAGAGATCTAAGTCCAGCTCACCTTGAATTCCATTGATTCTTTTTTACAACCAATTTGCTTTGAACGTTAGTAGTACAGATTCTTATAGAGATTGTTAACTGCAATAAACCTGTATTCATTTGAACTATCTTGTCTCCTGATTTCCTGTACTTGTGATATGGTGGCTGTTGTCAGAAGGGCTTTGCACAGTTCATCTTGTGTGCCAGTTTCACACTTTTTGATTTGATGGCTCTTCAGACTAAAGCAGCCCCAGAGCAGTAGTGCGAAGCCAACCCCAGCCAGGCCCAACAGCCAGGCCAGGCACACCTCATCAGTACTGGGAGCAATAAGATGATGAAGGTCAGTTGGAGTGGTAGCAGGGATCTTGGAGTGTAGGATGGTGAAGTCAATTTGACTGTAAGTGGACTGGGCTAGGATTGCTGCAGTTTTGAGAGTATAGTAACAGCCCCAAATTCATGTGGTTCTGGTGCCAGTTGTCACTTTGCAAGGCAGATACAGGGAGGCCAAAGGGCTGAAAAGGGTGGGGGAGATAGGCAGGTGGGGGGAGTTGGAGGCAATTTCTTACCTTACTGAGGCTAGGATGGGATAGGGCGAAGCCTGAAATGGCTTGGCTTAGGTATTCACTTAATGATTCATGATTCTCAGTTAACTACACAAGGGGAGTGCCATTACTCAGCAGTACAGTCACACAATGTCTCACTTTATGACTGCATTACTTAGTGATGGAAATTCCTGTCCAAATTGTTGTTGATAATCTGTTGACCAATACAACTTCTTGCAGAATTAATTTTATTTTTCATTGTATGTATACTTAGGTGAAAGAAATTGTTTATGCTTCTTCGGAGTTGATTTATTTTATTATTATTTATTTATTAATTTGACTTGTATGCCGCCCCCTCTCCAAAAAGGACTCGGAGCGGCTCACAACTAAAAGTATACAATAAATTAATTAATTAACTAATTAACTAAAACAATATTAAATAAACAAGCCAAATTCATTCCAAAATCCCACAATTTAAAATAAAGCCACCCCCCCAAGAGGTCAGCACAGCCCGAACTGTCCAAATAACCAGGGCTTTAAGTCATGGCGGAAGGTGCGAAGGTCAGGGGCCAAACAGAGCCCCAGATTTCATACATACAGTAGATGCAAAGCCTCAAATAATGTAAAAAAAAATACTTTTCATTGTTAAAGCTGAACTTCTTCCTGAAACATTTTTATTTATTTCGTCTTTGGCTTTCAGAACAGAATTTTAGGTTTCCTTGATGAAGTTGTAGGCACTTTTCTTCACAAATGAAACAATCTGAGAGGCATTACCTCCCAACTGTTATCTTCTATAGTCCACAGATTGGATTGATCTGTGATTGAACTTACCAGAAACTAAAGGATAGCTGTTATGTATGCAGAGTTTAAAATGACTGGGTATTGTTGTAAAGTGTTTGAATTCATTGGTTGTAAAAGTGCGGGAAAACCCTGCACTCTGATTGGCTGGCAGCCACAGCAGCTGGCTATAAATAGCTGCCGCAGCTGAGCCAGTTGGGTCCGTTCTGAGCTGAAGTCACAATAAACTTTGAGTTGAAGCACTCCGCGTCCTGCCTCTCTATGCGAACTTAACACTGGCGACGAGGATGGGATTTCCCTGAAGAGAAGGCAACGGAACAGAGAAGAGCGAGATGGCTGCACTGAACACCCCCAGCCCCATTCGACCCGAAGAATGAAGACTGGGAGTCGTATGCAGATCGGTTTCAGATGTTTTTGGAAGGAAGCCGCCATTTCTGAGCAGCGGAAAAGGGCGGTTTTTCTCATGTATTGCGGTCCGCAGTTTTCAAGATGGCAAAGGCATTAGCGGTGCAGCAGCAGTGAAGGTAATGCATGGCCTGATCTAGAGAGGCTTTTAAGGGCACACTTCACATCCCAAGTATCGTGCCTCATTAAGAGACACGAGTTTTATCGCCCGATCAGGGGGACGAAAGCGTAAATGACCGTGGCAAGTTTAAGAGACATTGGAGGGTGCGTTCAGCAGCTTAGAGGAGGCCATGCGTGATCGTTTTGTTTTGGGCCTTAAAGACAAGGTTTTGCAGAGCAAATTACGGATGAAACCCAAGATCACGCTGAAAGAAGCCACTGAGGAAGCATCTTCAGCAGAAGCCACCAAATCCTCAGCAGCAGCCATGAGAAAGATGAACAAGACTACGGGCCATTCAGATGGGGAAAAGACCACTACAACTCATTTTGATGAACTTGAATCTGAGTCAGAATACAGTGGAGAAGAAGAAGAAATCAACAGACTCAGAATGGAGCGGAAAAGAAACGACCTGAGAAGGAAGAAGCATGATTTCCACTGCATGGGTTGTGGGGGAAACCACCCCCACACTGAATGCAAGTTCCTGGACACCATTTGACTCTGATGTGAAAAAAGAGGGCACCTAGCAAGAGTCTGCAAATCATCCAGAACTCCACCAAACAGAAGAAAGTTTGCTACAAACAACAAAGACAGAGAAGTCAAGCCAAACAACACCAGTGAGAAAATGGGGCAACACAGAAGCAAATGGAAGGAATGAAACTCATCAAACAGTAACTATTGGTCATTCTTCCTCTTTAAATAACAGGAAAGTGCATGTCAAGGTATTCATTGAAGAAAGGCCTTGCCAAATGGAAGTGGACTCAGGTTCATACTTATCCATGGTGTCATGGGACACTATTCAGAGACTGATACCAGACATTCAGAAGACTCACTTCAAGAAGCAGGCATTAACTCTTAAAGACTACCAAGGGAACAAGATTCCAGTAGTTGGAACAAGAGAATTCAACGTGAAGTTCAAAGGTCACATCAAACGCCTATCCCTGACCATCGTGGATAAAGATCGCCCAAGTTTGCTGGGGCTAGAATGGTTCAACCCGCTGGGCATCGAAGTGACTGGCATCAATCACGTAAGCAACACTGAGTGGGAAGAATCCTTGAAGTCTGAGTTTCCAGAGGTCTTTAGTGACAGATTAGGCAAGTACTTGGGGACCCCTATCACATTTAACCTAGATCCCAAGGTACAACCAATCAGATTAAAACCCAGAAGAGTACCCTTTGCATTGAAGGAAAAAAATTGATGAACAATTAGATAAACTTATAGCCCAAGGGGTGCTGGAGCCGTCAGACCACTCCAGGTGGGAAACACCCATAGTCACGCCAGTGAAGGCTGATGGTTCCGTGAGAATCTGCGGGGATTACAAGGGGACATTGAACCATGAGCTACAGCAGAGCGCATATCCGGTTCCAGTGGTTCCTCATTTATTACATTCTCTGGGCGGGGGCACAGTCTTCGCCAAATTGGACCTGGCCCAAGCATACCAGCAGTTAACAGTAGATGAGCTAACTGCAGAAGCCCAAACCATTGTAACCCATCGGAGTGCATTCAAATGCAAGAGGTTACAATTCGGAGTAAGTGTAGCACCAGGCATCTTTCAAAGCCTCATGGAAAGGATGCTACAAGGGTTGCCTGGGGTGGTGCCTTATTTTGATGACGTTTTAATCTCTGCTGAAAATGACACTCAGTTACACGAGAAACTCAGAGAAGTTCTAACCAGGTTCAAAAAAGCAGGATTAAAAGTAAAAAAAGAAAAGTGTACACTAAGAACTGACAAAGTAGAATTCTTGGGATATATGATTGATAAACAGGGCATCCACCCCACAGAAGCCAAAGTCCAGGCAATCAAAGAAGCCCCCAGACCAAAATGCAAAACTGACTTGCAAGCATTCCTGGGACTTATTAATTTCTACCATATGTTTCTACCTCAGAAAGCAACCACTGCAGAACCCTTACATAGATTACTGGATAAAAAATCTGCATGGGTTTGGGGCACAAAAGAAGAAGCTGCATTTAACAACATCAAGAGACAAATCATTTCTGATTGTGTCCTGATACAGTTTTCTGAGAATTTACCTGTAGTATTGACTTGTGATGCATCCCCTTTTGGAGTGGGGGGGGTGTTGAGTCACATGCTTCCCAGTGGAAGGGAAGCCCCTGTTGCATTTTACTCTCGCACTTTGACCAAAGCAGAGAGAAACTACAGTCAACTGGACAAGGAAGCGTTGGCTATCGTGGCAGCAGTCAAGAAGTTCCATGAGTATGTATATGGGAGAAGGTTCACCATTGTTACAGATCACAAACCTCTTTTAGGCATTGTGGCAGGGGACAGACCACGCCCACCATCCTGTCACCAAGAATGCTGAGATGGACTGAATTTCTTGCTGCTTATTCATATAAACTCATTCACAGACTGGGAAAAGACATTGGGCACACTGATGCTTTGAGTCGCTGCCCACTTCCTTTGCACACTGAGGACTCTGCTCCCGAAACTTACACCTTCTTTCTAGAAACTGTTGCCAAACTTCCAGTTCATGCTGCTGAAATTGCTAGAGAAACTGCCAAAGACACTTCATTGGCTCCTATTGTAGGCTGGATTAAAAAGGGTTGGCCACTACATGATCTACCTCAAGCTTCCCAACCTTTTAAATCCAGACAAACTGAATTATTTGTCTTGAGGGGATGTATTTTGTGGGGTGGGTTATTCCTGCAAAATTGCAGAAAGAGGTTTTGGAAATGTTACATGAGGGTCATCCAGGTATTGTCAGAATGAATGGATTGGCCAGGCGTTATGTATGGTGGCCTGGTATAGACAAAATGGTTGAAACCTGGGTTGCATCCTGCCCAAACTGTCAGCAAGTAAGGCCTGCTCCACCCCTCCCCCAAACAAGAATAGGAATGTCCTAGGGGTCCATGGTCCAGGATTCACATTGATTTTGCTGGCCCTACCAGAGGGCACACTTTCCTTATTGTAGTTGATGCATACTCCAGATGGTTAGAGGTTATCCCCATGGTTTCCACCACTGCAGACGCTGTTATCAAACAACTTAAGAAACTTTTTGTAACTCATGAGTTACCTGATGTGCTTGTTTCTGACAATGGTCCTCAATTTACTGCTAATCTTTTTGAATCATATTTAGTGCAGCAGGGTATCAGACACACCCTTACTGCCCCTGGGCATCCTTCGTCTAACGGCGGGCTGAAGCATGGTGCGTTTTACCAAGGAGAAACTCCAACAATTGGGTCCAGGGGACATCACTGAGAAAGTTGAAAAACCACTCAGTATCCAACACATCACTCCTAGTCCATCCACTAATTTAACTCCTGCCGAGCTTTTGATGGGGAGAAAACTCAGGTCTACCCTAGACTGCCTTCACCCCACTTACGCACCCACACCTCTAGATTCCACCAGCAAAACTCGCACATTCACTGTGGGTGATTCTGTTTATGCTAAGAACCTTGTGGGTGAACCACTATGGATTCCTGCTGAGATAACCCAGGTCACAGGCCCCAGGTCTTACAGGGTTCAAACTGAGGATGGTGTCTTGTGGAGTAGGCACATAGACCAATTGCGGTCCAGACTACTTCTGGAGCATCGCCCTTGCTCCTCTCTGGATCCCATGCCCTCAGCCTCTTCTAGGGGGAAGGGGAGATAATGATGGTAATCAGCAAGTGAGAATCAACCCCATGTGTAATGAGCTAACACGACAGGAACCATCCCAAAACCTGTCGGGTACCAACAACCATTTTGCAAATAGAAGATTGCACATCACTACCAGATTTAGGGGTGACATTGGGTTGGAGATGGATTGGGAGGAGAGACCAGGTGGTAGTAACCAAGCAGGTTCTACCAATACAAGAAGTCCTAATAAGGGAATGTTGGCAGATACATTTCCTTCCTCACAAAGTGAGATTCCCAAAACACCTGAACCACGAGGTCTCAATGTACCATAAGAGCCCCACCTATCTACAAGAGTATATTAGATAGATGGGGTTTGAGTATGGACCAAACCTAGTGGGGAGGGGTGTTATGTATGCAGAGTTTAAAATGACTGGGTATTGTTGTAAAGTGTTTGAATTCATTGGTTGTAAAAGTGCGGGAAAACCCTGCACTCTGATTGGCTGGCAGCCACGGCAGCCGGCTATAAATAGCTGCCACGGCTGAGCCAGTTGGGTCCGTTCTGAGCTGAAGTCACAATAAACTTTGAGTTGAAGCACTCCGCGTCCTGCCTCTCTATGCGAACTTAACAATAGCCATTCTCCATGGTTTATTGATTTATTTCTTGGTTTATTGCTGAGCCAATTATTAGGTTTAATTTCCATTAGTCGGTGCTCCTGATGGCAAAACCAGAAACTGTGATCCAGTTTTACAAATAATCTCTTTAGTAGATGCTGCACATTGCAAGAAAGTATAAGTGATGCCATGTCAGGAGAAAATATATACAACGGTGATAATTTTTTAAAGCATTTGACCTTTAATCAGTTGTAATATTTTCAACCCATAGAATTGTTTAAGTGATTGCAGCCGTGGCCCTCTCCTTCCCATTTATCACAATTACTGCTAGGGATGCCCAAAGCAGCCTGTAAAGTGCTGCACACATTGACATCCAATATTTTATCATTAATTTAAAAAAAAGAAACATTCTGAGTTGGGTTTTTTTTATACCTTGTTCCCTTTTCAGCTCTGATATTTTCCAGTACAAGTCCCAGGAGTACACATGGGCAGTTTTGATTTATGCTAGCATTGGCAGATACCGTTAATTAGCATTCATAGTCACTAGAAAAGAGGAATGGTTATTTTTTTCTCAGAAATACTCTTGGTTAGCCAAGCAAGCAGTAGCAACACTTTATTATTTTTTTCCTTTAGGAGGAAACTATAGAGGTGAGGCTCTTATAAGCAGGCGACGAGCCTACTCTGTCGCGGCCCCTGACCTCTGGAATCAACTACCCTTGGAGCTCCATCTGGCCCCTGACCTCCGCACCTTCCGCCGTGAGCTAAAGACCTGGTTATTTGACCAACCTGAGCTGTGACCCCTCTTTGGGGGTGGGATGGACCTTTTAATTTGTTTATTATTGTATTGTTTTTAATATTTGGGCTTGTAATCTAGTTTAATGGTTTTTTAAGTATTTATTGTTCTGTATTTTAGTTGTGAGCCGCCCCGAGTCTTCAGAGAGGGGGCGGCATACAAGTTCAAATATAAATATAAATAAATAAAGTGGGTTTTGAAACATTTTGAGCAGCATGGATTTAGGATCAGTGGCAATGATATCCCTAATTGGAGTGACTGGTGTGCATAACGCCATGCCCAGGACTTCCTAACCTGTAATGTACAAATGTCTTTTAACTAAGAGAGCACAGCATATGACACCACTCTTGTGTGCATACCTTCAAGTCAGTTTTGAACTCCTAGCAACTGCTTAGACTAGTCCCTGCAGTTTTCTTGGCAGTGTTTTCAGAAGTGGTTTGCCATCTCTTCCTTGAGAAAGAGTGACTAGCTGAAAGTCAACCAGTGGGACTAGAATTCAGTCTTCTTGTTTCTAGCCTGATGCCTAAACTACTATACCAAGTTGGTTCTTAACCCCATTCTTACCCAAATATATTAGTTGCCACTTGAAATTACACATTTCCCTCACAGAGGGCCTGGTAGCTTGGGATCAGAATAGCTACCTTCCTCTCCAGTTTCTTCATTAATCTGCTGAGTCGGTGTGTATGTCACTCCCTTCTAGCACTGATGAAGTTACCTAGTTTGGTGATGAAACATCTGCAAGAAAACCATCAAGTTCAGAGAGCACCATGGACCCCACAAGGCTCCCCTTCAGAAAATCACTCTAGGAACTTCATGGAAGTGAGCCTTTAAGTGCTTCCTATTTGGTGGCATTTTCTACCAATTGAGATCATCTATAGTATTCTCTGTTTCAGATGTAACAAACTGGTTATTTTTTCTCCTATGCTTTTTTTTGCTTTTCTTTAAATGTTTCTCTGATTGGTTCTTCTTATCCTTCTGGATTGGTATTTTCAGTTTTTCTTTAATTGTACACCATATGTTTTAAGTCAAGTCAAGTCAAGAGTCTTTATTGGCAAAGGATGATTGGACACACAAGGAATTTGTCTTGGCACAAATGCTCTCAGTATACATAAAAGAAAAGATACATTCATCAAGAGTCAAGAATCATAAGGTGCAATAATAGTCATAGGGTACAATAAGCAATCAAATCATACCAGGAAATAGTAAATATAAATTGTAAGGATACAAGTGACAAAGTTACAGTCATACAGTCACAAGTGGGAAGGTATGGGTGATAAGAGTGATGAGAAGATTAATAGTAATAGTAGTGCAGACTTTGTAATAGTTGAACAGTGTTGAGGGAATTATTTGTTTAGCAGAGTGATGGCTTTTGGGAAAAAACTGTTCTTGTGTCTAGTTGTTCTGGTGTGCCGTACTCTATAGCGTCATTTTGAGGGAAGGAGTTGAAACAGTTTAAGTCTGGGATGTGAGGGGTCTGTAAATATTTTCACAGCCCTCTTTTTGACTTGTGCAGTATACAGGTCCTTGATTGAAGGCAGGTTGGTAGTAATTGTTTTTTTAAAATCTTGAATTAAAATGAATGTTTACCCTTGCTTTTGATTCTTTTTAAACTTTATTATTTTCTTGAAGAGTTTTAAGGAGAACATTGGGAGAGGATTTTTTTCTTAAAAAAACTATGAACGGCTGGGCTGAAAGTCTTCCCAGCTCAGAATTTTGTTTCACAGTAGCACAGTTGTCCATTTCTACACTTGTGTCACATCATGCTCATCCACATTTAGTGGTTATAGGGGCAAAAAGTAGTTACAGGAACAGCACTACCTCTTTAACCTCACGTAGAGAATGGTATGAGAAAGCATACAAACTGTTTTATCTTAGTTTAGCAATTTTTATATACTCTGCTTAATTTATTTTTATCCTGATTCTCCCAGATTTCGTATCTTCCTAGATATCATGAGTCTTTGGCTAGTGATGCTTATAATGACTTCATATTAATCTAGCTCCTAAATTAATCCATGGGTTCTTTACTGCATAAAAATAAATAATTCTACCTCATTTTTACTGTTGTCCAAATGGAACTGGAGTACAGTCAAACTTGGGATTCAGATATTTTAATAAGCATAAAATTATGGCAGCCAAATTGCATTATACAAGCTAATGGGAAAAGGAGATCAAGGTCAGGAAAGTTCATTAAGTGATACATATTAAAAATACAGCTGCAAATGACTTAAGAGTCACTGGCTGGGGAATTCTGAAATTTGAAGTCCACGCATCTTAAAGTTGTCAGGCTTGAGAAACACAGATCCAGACCTAGCTAATTCAATCACTGGGTCTGATAAGACTTGTTATTAAACGTAGCTTTTAAATGAATCTGTGTTTTAATTTGGGGGTGGAGCTGGAATGCAAGGTTTTGCCCTTCTTAAAATCAGTAACTTTTGCTGTGTTTTCTTTATATCCCTGAAGGTAAACGAGGATAGGAATGGCCTGGGAAATTGCTGTTCTGGCAGGTTAAATACACAACCAGCTTCCCCTCCCTCGCTCCAATTCTCTTCAGCAACTGTACCTCTTTCATTAATTAAGAATGCATTATTTTAAATCTACAGCTGAATGGAAGGGCTCTGTCTATTACTTTTGATAATTGCAAATGCATGAGAAGTGAAACATACAGATGTGTCAGGGTGGGAGCAAAGAAGTACTTGTGCATTTGAGTGTGAGAGGGATAAATTTTAAAAGGTGTTAAAATCCCTAGGACAGGGAGAAGGCTGCACAATAGGCAGCAGCCTCATCAATATATGAAGGGGACTGTTCTTTGTTGCCCTGCTTTGTTACTTTTATATGGACATTAAAGTCAGTGGCTGAAGCCTTACTTTCTTTTCCCTGGCTATGTCAAACAGAAGATAGGAGAAAAAGGAATGGATTAGCAGCATAAAATGAAGGATATGGCTGAAATTTTAAAAAAGTGCAAGTCTCCAGGCTCCTTGATAGAGAAAGAAAAAATAAACAAAATAGAAAGCCAGAGTGATCTATTATGAAGATACCTCATTTGATCCTGGGCTAAACAGTTTTATAAATTACAGTATAAGAAAGGTACAAATAAGTATATGGGCAAATCATTCTTAGCCAAATTGTTTGGAGGTTGCCATAAGGAGAAGCATGATTGACTGATGAATTCTGGGAGTTGCCAAGATTGAAGAACACCGTATTGGAGAAACAACATAGAAATTGGCTATTGGAATTAAAATGTTAAGAGACATTAAAAGTATAGCTTTTGAAAAGATTCTTTCCCCATACCCCATTCTGTACCTTTCTTTTGAACTTTCTCCTGCTGCCTTCCTTCTGCTTCATCATTCCACAAAGACAGAAAAATGCCCCCAAAGCTGATCTGGAACAATTGTACAGAGGATTTTCCATCTGTGAATCTTTTAGAAGGATAGTGTCACTATTTTATTTTCTTCACCGAAAGCTTTGTTTCACTCTATGCTTTTAATGCTGTATTTGTAAGGCTAATGTTTTAATTATTTGGGTAATATTATAAAGTGCTTCAAGATGTATTAATAGGAAATAGCATACAAAGTTTTGTAAGAATACACGCCTTTGTTGTACCATTGCAGTTATACATACATACCAGATCCAGAAATTTTACTTATAAGAAACAGTTGGTGTGCTTATGTTAGTTCATAAGAAGCATGTTCATCTAGATACAGATGTGTTTCTAGACTTATCTTTCCAATGATGTCAATAGCGGAGGTGCTCCTACTTAATATCTGTTATATTGAATTTTGAGCAACTGTATTGCTGATATGTGTGAAGTGAAAAGTTAATTTCCTGAGTAGTTGCTGATTAGGGTCTGTCCTGAAAGCTGCTAGTGTGTGACTTCACCCCTAGTGTGTGACTCACTAACTGACTGCTTCTGTCATGCCCTTGGTAGAGTCGGACTCTGAGGGAGAGGAGGAACAGCTCACAGGGAGTGGAGGTGTGACTCTGGAGGTTGTGGAGGAGGTTGTGGAAGGACTGAGGCCGGCTGGGCAGTCAGAGGAAGAACCAGGCCCATCCCCTCTGCATCCTAGGACACTCAGGGAGGAACAGAGAAGGCAACAACTTGGCTTGCAAGAGAGGAAGTGGCAATGATCCTCCTCAGTGGTTACAGCTGGGGAGATGAGTATATAAGAGAGATGGTTAAAATACAGGTTGCCAGAAGTAAGCATGTTTTAATTTTGGTCTGAAGTTATCTTGGTTGGCGTCCTTCCAACAGACTGTGCTTTGTTATCTCCTTGAATTTGACTATTTTTGAGTACGTTTTATCTCCAACTGAGTATTATTGAACAGCGGGGCCAAGTTGGAGGCAATAAAGGACATTTATTTACGTTTTGGATTTTGTTACTTGTGTTACACTCTGAGTCATCACAGCTTCTGCTTTCTACTGGATAATGAGAAATTGTTGCACAGTGTGTATGAAGGATATAAGACAGGTATTTTATGAACTGGCAGAGCAAAGTCAATCACAAGGGTTTGATGTGAAGAGTATTAATCCCCCCCTAAGATTACCTAACTTCCCCAAGATTACCTAAATCTACTTGACTAATCAAAGGGTCTAAGAAAGTAAAATGGGAATAAAACATTCCTTCTGTTTCTATCTTGCAATTTTGCAGTTGTGACCTGCAATGCTTATGACATATTTTTATTCCTTTCTAAAAAAAACAACCTGTGGGAATATATTTACAGCAAATATAAGTTTTAAAAGGTGCTTGAAGACAAAATGTGAAAATTGCAGCAGCTAGTGGTTGATTTTCAGCTTATAAGTACAGATGGTGATTTATTAGAACAAATAAAGTAGATACAACAAGAGCTGTCAGAAAAAAATACTTCTCCATAAGACAGAGAATCAAACAAACAAAAAAGGCAATGCTAGTGAATGAGAGTGATAGTCAAAAGCAATTTCAACTTGAAATTATCTGCCCTGTTTAGAAACAACTGCTGTATTTTGTGAGAATTTTTAAGGTTCTCCCAAAATACTCTCTGAGACTTTAGAAGAGATTGGTGGTATCAGGTTGCACACATACACAAAATACAAAGCTTCACTTTCCAGAAACTCAACCCTACATTGAATAATGCAGCTAACTGTGGAAGTTTCACCAACTCAACATATGCAGATAAGATGTATTATTGCTAACAAGAAAGAGGAAGATCTGCTTACCACAGAACATATATGTATTATGTATACACCACCACCACCCCAGTTTAAATCCTAGTCTTTTCTTCTTGTCTGGGTCAGTGGTCTTTTGCTGTTCTTTCAAAGCCTTGGGAGTTGGACACATCTGTTGCATATTTTATAAAACAAATCTGTCTAGCCTGAGAATTGATTCTTGTTTCACCAGTTTCAGCCTTCAAATCATAAAAGACATAGTGGGTGCAGTTCTGTTTAAAAGAGAAAAATCTTGGAAGTTGGTGATTTATTATGAGGAATGGAAACCAACATAAGCTAACCATACCCATCAGATTGTGAAATGTATTGTATGCTATAGCATGGATTAGGACATAAGAATTTCCAAGACGTATCAAACCTACCAACATGTACCTTTTTCTGTTACTACACATAAGAAGAAGGTATATTGCCAAAAACTGCATCAGCACAAACTTTGATGTTTCTGGGAAGAAAGCTTAGGATTCTGGGGCTTAAGAAGTGTTCTCTTCCATCTTTTAAGTCCATGGATGAGGAGCGCAAATAGGATTTTATAGAAATTATGGAAATAGACTTACACATTTAGATTTAATTTTATCCCAAAGAAATAAACAGAAGTCAAATTATGGTGTAGTGATTAAGTTATTAAACATGGAACAGGGATGAGCAAGTTCCACCTAGAATTAGGAAGGATATATTTTCAGACAGAGGTATACTGTAGATGATTAGGACTTCATGGTCCTACTCACCAGAGTGGGCATGTGCTGGTTCTGGCTTCCAAGTATGTGCTGGTTCTGGCTCCCAAATGTTCTTCTGTGAGTGAAAAAACTAGAGTTGAGTCCTTTGCATAAATGGATCACTTTGGGCAGTAGTGTGCATCTGATAGCCTCTTTCCTCCTTTGCAAGGGTGTGAGGCCAAAATTGAAGCATGCTGAAACTGGCTTCTAAAGCCTTTGAAATTCCAGAATCCACTGATGAAACAATGTATGCGAACCTAAATTTTTGGGTTGCATCTTAGTCATATGCTGTTTGGTTATCACTTGATTTCTGCCTTTATACCAAACCCTTAAATCTCCTTGGTCTATTCTGGGGTTGTGGATTATAAAGTGGTCTAGCAGATGTTTAGAACATAGGTAGCAGAGATCCCAAATTGAATACGTTCAGTCATCGATCAATTTTGCCATTTCTTTCAGAACCTAACAAGCCTTGGCAAATATAGCAGAAAGAGTAATGGGGCTGAAGCAGACCACTTAGGTAATGAAAAACAGAAGCCAGTGGGTGTCTTGATGGAGCTGAACAGGGGGACAAGTGCTCGGTGAGAGAACGGAACTTAAAAAAAAAAAAACTAGGGAAGACTGTAGAAGAGGTGAAGAATAGGAACAGGAAGAAAGAGGTTTTGTATAAACATCTTTTTTTTGTAGGAACAAGTGATTGTTCCTGAAAAAAGCTAGGTCTTTTGTTCAGTGAATGTGTCAAGCCAAACTAAAATGTAAAACATCTCTGTGATTTTTACCTTCTTAAAAATGCCTCTGATGTTCTAGGGGAAAAAAAACTCAATAGTTACAACTTGAAAAATAAATGTTATTTATTTGTTCAACTATTCTTTAACTGTTATTAAAAGATTCATAAAGGATGTGATTTTTAATGATAGTCGTTAAACTTCCTCTTGCTGAAATCCAGTTACATTTTTGAGCAATCTGAGATCTCTTACTATACCTGTAGAAATTGTGTATTTCTATGTATGCGCACACAAGGAAACCAATGCATGACTGAATGCTTTCCTGAAAGAAACACTTTTCTCATACATGCTGTACTGTGTAGTTAAGATAATTGTTAAAGCAATTTATATTTTAAAATCACATGGTGAGGTATTACTGTGATTACAGGATTTTTAGAGAAAACTGTATTTTCTTTAAGAGAAGCAGATCTTGCAAACCCTCCCTGCGGCAAGAGAAAGGCGCCTGTTAGTTATTTCCTCAATCAGGGGAAAAACTCTGATTTGTATTTCTTTGAAAATCCCCTTTCTGAGATTTGGGAAATGCGATTACTTTGAATCTGGAAACTGTGACTAGCTGTTTCAAACCAGAACCCCCTTTTGGCAAATGCTTATGTACCTATCATGACCCGTATATATGGATCAAAATTGCTAAAGGCTCATGTGTACTTTTGCCCATATTCATCTACATTTGCCTATGATTCAGTAATCAGATTACTGGTTCATCTTTCCCAATAATGCCTATTCTGATTGGTGTAGATCCCCGTTGTGTGAGACAATCTGAACTGGGCTCATTTGGAAAGAACAGTGATAGAATATAAAGTAAATAATAATAACCACTTGTTTGATTCTTTGAATATGAGATGTAATATCTACATTTTAAAAAATGCAATAAACATCTGGTGATTGACTACATTCTTCTTCAAAAGAACCTCTACTAGAGTCAGAACAGTTTTATTGCTGTCATCAGATCTAGTTTTAGATGATTTTTGGCGACTGAACACATTTATTGAAGGTGGAGCTGCCAAAACAGGCAATCCTCAACTTATAACCATTCATTCAGTAACCATTCAAAATTACAATGGTACTGAAAAAAAATGGGCTTATAACTTCTACCCAAACCCATGGCCATTACAGTGCCATGTGATCAATAACAGCCTGCCTGTATTTCTGAATTTAGGGGCACTTCAACTCTCCCTATTGGCCTAACTACACCCATATGTTCCAGCCCATCCTAGCAAGTACTCATTCACCCAGCTGACTTCTCTTCCAAACGCCACATCATTGGATGTAAAAAGTGAAAGTTTGGTGTGGAGACCTGGAACTACAGGGTGGCCAAAAAGGGAGAGACAAGGTTGAGATAGGAGAGTATGAAGAGTTGGGGTATGAGGAGTATGAGGAGCTCTTATCTTATTGACCCTTAGGGATTGGAGGGACCAAGACTGAAATGGTTAGGCTGCTCAACAACTGCAGTTCTTGGTTAATTAGCACAGTGAGGAATGCTGGGTTTGCCATTGTAAGTCATATGGAGTGGTCACATGACATCTTGCTTTACAATTGTATGAACTTTCAGTGGAAATTTTGGTCCCAACTATGATTGTAAGTCAAGGGCTATCTGTAGCTATTTATTCTTATGTCTGTTTACTACTCCTTGAAACACAAATATCATACCTGAATCCCTAGGTGCTAGGGAGCAGCTACAAAAAAACCCTCTTGCTCTCCTGTCTATGTTTTGGTCACTGTGTTACATATAATTCTGGATTAAAGAAATCAAGATCTGATTCAGCATTCTTGTATCAAATTCCCAAGCAATATAAACATCATAGCTGTATAATATTATTATTATTACTGAGTGATGACCCAGATACATGATCCTCATGTAATATTTATGAAGGTAACTTTCTTGAAAAAGCATTTTAAAAATTCTGTATCATCTGCAAGAAGTGTTAGTAATAGAATTAAAAAACCTTACAAAGAAAAAATGCTGTAGAAACTCCAATAATGATTTCATAGGGGAAACAGAAACAGCCTTTGTAAGAAGGACACATATTAATACATTTTTCTATAAATGGATTTATCACTAGATATCTATGAAAGTCATGTGGATGACTTTTGGGGCACCAGAAATCAAATCTAGTGTATAATACATATATTCCTTAGGTCTGAATCTGTATAAAGAGGCATTCACAAGATATTTCTGGAAGCTGTTCACAAAGTTCAGGGAAAGGTAAGCAAAGCTACATCAAGATATAATGCACACAGATAGGTGAATGCACCTGCATTTGTTATATAAGAAACAGATGTGAGTGCACTGACTTAGTAGGGGTCTTGCTGAGGATCTGTCAACTTGGTGCAAATAACTTTGATAACTGGGAAAATGGCAAAAGTCTGTCTTTTAGAAAGACGCTCAAAGAGCTGGGCTTGTTGAAAAGCGCTGTTATTTATTTTTCTAGAAAAGATGTATGGCAATCTGCTTAAATTTTGCTGTGATTTAGGAGTATAATGATAGTTGGTGCAAAGGCACGGGGAAAAAGCCTTCTGTGAAGAGGTAACAAGGAGGAATTATGTCATATCTTGTGATATCATTGTGCAAAATATGCAAATGCATCGTAACTATTCATGGGAGGTTATTGTGACTTCTTATGAATTTCTAAAAGAGACGTGGTGGCTCAGTGGCTAAGATGCTGAGCTTGTTGATCAGAAAAGTTGGCAGTTCAGTGGTTCGAATCCCTAGCACCACGTAACTGAGTGAGCTCCTGTTACATGTCCCAGCTTCTGCCAACCTAGCAGTTCGAAAGCATGTAAAAATGCAAGCAGAAAAATAGGGACCACTTAGGGTGGGAAGGTAACAGTGTTCCATGTGCCATTGGTGTTTAGTAATGCCGGCCACACCACAGAGATATCTTTGGACAGTGCTGGCTCTTCAGCTTTGTGACGGAGATGACCACCACCCCCTAGAGCTGGAAACAACTAGCACATATGTGCAAGGGGAACCTTTACCTTATGAATTTCTATGCATTGGGCATCTCTGAGCTGAAAAATTCCATACATTGCATCAAATGCAATCATCAGAATCTCCCCAATCTTTTCTTTGGAATTAATAGACTTCAATTCTAGATGTAATTTAACCAGCTGCAAAATCTTTTGTGATGCTCATCATCCTCTTTGAACCACTGATGTATCCATTGTTTTGCAGAATAGATTAAAAATTCCTGCACCAAGGAGCCTTTGAGAAATCATTTTAAATTGTAATTTAAAAATTTCAAATTAAAACTTTTTGCATCTAATAGGAAATAGACATCCTGAATCATTGCATTGAAATATTGCAATATTCATGCATAAATCGAATTGAAATATTGCAATATTCATGTATCTGTGCATCTTAAGAATATATGACTTCTCTATCAATTCTGTATTCAAAATCAACAACTTAAAAATGGTTTATTAATTTATTAGTATTTTCTCCCAAGATGTTTTTAACATTCACATAATGGCCTGTTAATATGCAAAAATAAATATGCTTATTTTATTTATTTTTTAAAAAAACTTGTATTACATAGACAATGATTTCTCTAATCTTTGGCTGAGGACTCCTGGAATTTTGCCAAAAGTAGAATGGAGATATAAGAGAAATCCCAAAGAGATATAGACCCCAGATATGAAATCTGTAGAATTTATATTTAAATTAAATTAGAATAATTGTAATATGCATATTAAAGTGTATACCTTGCAGCTGGACTCTATTTATACTTCTCAAAAGTATGAAGAATTAAACCAAATATATATTAAGTTATTTGAATACACTTGAGTTTCAAAGGACCTTATGAGAGAAGTAGAAGAAATTTGCTACAGAGGGAAATGGTATGACAGTGGTAACACATGGGAATCCCTAAGAATCTGTCCTACTGTGTTCTAATTTTGAACAAAACAGCTAAATGTGCACAAGAATATGTTCCAAGAATCAGTGTATGAATTTTAAACTTAATTAAAAACATATCCTGTCACCTAGCATATTTAATGCAGCACATTCATATTAAAGTAAATAAATACTGTTTAAGTAAATCTGCCCATATTTACTTAAACAACTATTGCTGGACATGTTTTGGCTTAGTAAGAACCATTGTAATTAATTCAAGCTGGCTTATATCCCTTCAAGTCTACATTACTTTATATATCCAATTAATCAGACCATATTTTTTTTCAAAGAAATGTTTTTGATCAGAGCCAACTGTGTATATACAGAAACAACAGCACAATCATAAAATTGCCTATCAAAGAAGAAAAAGAAGTAGCTGAGAGGAGATGGCTTGTTGCAGAAATGCCAGTAGTAGAAACTGAATGTCCAAATCCTGGCTGAAGTTCATGGGCATGACAAAGTCTACAAAGGATTCCATTATATGGGAATTCACTTGAGTTCATCCACATTACACCAATATAAAATTAACCACTGAACATATATTTTGAAGTTTTGGAGCCAGAAAAAGCACACTGCTGCCAAATAATATTTAATAATTTTATTTAAAGTGTAGCAAAAAAGCCCTGGAGGCTGTCTAAGATCGCTGAAGCCAATTGCTTTTTTAAAGTAAAAAATATGGTCTTTTAGACTGAATCACAACTGCTGCATCTTCTCCATGGACTTGCAAACTTTGATTATTTTAGTGGGTGTTAAATAAAAAGCAAGAGAATTCATGAATCCTAGAAACCTCCGCTTTGTGAATAAAAGTAAAAAAATGGAATATGGATGGAAGGTTTGAAGGCAGCAGGCCAATATTTTCCAATGAGGTGTCCACAAGTAATACCATAGGTTAACTCTTATAATTCCGTGTGCTGGTTGAGTATTGATCATGAAGTTATCCATTCATTTGTGTGACAATTATGGGGCTTTTGAAGTCAGCACATATAACAGACCCCAGGTTGTGGAAGATTACAGAACCTTACTTAGAATGAGACATTACTATAGACATTACTGTATGGAGTAATGTCAGTATTTGAGTGTATCACCGTACTTTGTATGGACAGAAAAGTTTATTAATAAATGCCAATCCTGGAAAGACAGTACATGTGATTATGCAGAAATAAATGTTAAGTGAGACACATCCCTTATTGGTCATTGTGACATGCAGCCATAATGGTCAGGCTCCATTAGGATCATATGTTGAGGACTATCTGTATATATTAATCACACTGCTCCTTTGTGGGGTAAACAATAGAATACAAACTACAGGAATATGAGAGAGCAAGCCAGATAAATTTCAGGCCTGATATAAGAAAAAGAAAAGGAACCATAGCTGAATAAAGTTTACACCAGAACTCTCCTTACCTTTCTATGCAAATGATCCTTGCTTCTACAAAATCTCATATGCAGTATTGTCATTTGCTCTTTAACCTTTTATCTGTCTGTTTTTGGGGATCTCAGCACCTCCATTGAACTATAATTTATCCTGTCTTGTCCTTCTTCTGAATTCATTCACTATTCCTTTATACATTTGGTTTGCAATTCAATCCTCCTTCATTCTGAAGTCTCGTTAAGGAGACCAAACCCCCTAAAGATATTTATGTTGTTATTGGTTTAAGTTCATTTTGGCCAGGGTATCAGAAATGTGACCAAAGCTGAGTTTGTCCCAGGCATGTTTATGCTATTTTATACCAGTTAGAATCTCTGATCTAGCAATATCTTGCAAGCCAGTTATTGTTACCCATCAAGCAGGAGGGATATACAGCATATTGACAAATACATAAAGTGTATGCAAAAACACAATATCAACATGCAACCTTTTAGATACATGTGATAACATGTATTTAATCTTGATAGCTTAAAAAGAAATTGTGTTTTGAACAAACTCCCAAAAGATATGCATATAAACTTCTGCTGGAGAAAGCCTGAAGCCTGAGTAATAGCTACATAATACATTGGTTTGTAAAATATCATTAGTTATTTACAACTGTTCATCCATCAAGCACCTGAAACTGAAATGTAATTTTTGTTTTTTTTTAAATCATCTCACTACAACAGCAATCAAGAGAAAATAACACTGTCTCAACAGAATTGTCTTTGAACAGGATTAAGACTATAATTAAGAACACTCAAGTACATATTTCAAAGTCATAAGTGATGGCTCTGGCAGTGTGCCTACTGCAAGAAGGCTAATTACACTATAAATTAAGGAGGTTTTTTTGTTTGTTAAAAAACTCCAAACATGGTGACTTTTATAACATTGCTTTTACAACCAACTGTCAATAAATCACCCAAGAAATGAGTGAGAAGAATGCAATTTACTTCAGTGAACTTCATTAGCTCAAGATTATTGTTATTTGGGGTGCCATGATGTTTCAAAATCTCAAATTTAAAGCTGAAGTCTATACAAATAAATCTCTTAATGTTAACTTTTCAGTCTCTGAAAACAAGCCTCTTAATTGCAGGAATTATTCAAGATGGTATAGCAGTCTCAGTTCATAGGAAGGGTCAGACTACAATAATAGCCTGCGTGGTTTGCCAGTCCAGTTTATGAAAGTAAAAAAATCTTTTTTTCTTTTTAAATTTTAACAATCATCAAATCCATATGTTAAAATTTGATTTTTCTCCATATTCTGCAAAATGTCCACAATTATAGATGAATTTCTTCAGTGATTTTTCTCTCACTATGCCAGTCCACTTAGTCAGTTCTGTCATTTCTATAAACCGCTCCTCTATTGTAGGTATTGTAGGATCTTTCCAACACTGGGCATATAAAATTGGAGCTGCTGTTATCATATATCACAATAAAAGGCCATGTGATTCTTCCCAATGTTTTATCCAGAAACCCTAACAAAAATGTTCTGGTCTGAATTGTACATCAATTTTCAAGATATTTTTGGAACTACATTACTGATGTTCGTCCATCGTGTTTGAAGAGGACCTTGACATCTAACGGGTTGTGGACTATCCACGCTGTGTCCGCAGGTGGCTGGTAAGGCCTATATGGGCACAGAATGTTCTGCCACATGTCGGGCAGATATATGTGGACACCATTGTTGCAGCATTTGTAGCTCTGGCTTTGCGCAGTGCTCGCTTCTTTTGTGCTGTAGTTGTTCTTTTGTCTTCACATGTCTGGCAGACTTGGTGGATCAACGTGTACCATGTCAATTGATCTTGTGCCAGGGTTTCCCAGGAGGTGTGTCGATATCCAGGGACTTGAAGGAGGCTTTCAACATGTCTTTGTATCGCTTCTTTGTCCCCCTTGTGATCACTTTCCTTGAGACAACTCACCATAGAGGAGCTGTTTAGGTATGTGATGGTCTGGCATCCTTGCAACATGAAAGCGTTTCTGGGCTTTCATCAGCAGGGTGTGAACTGATGGCAGGCCTGCTCTGGAGAGGACTTCTGTGTCTGGCATCTTGTCCTGCCACTGGATCCTCAGAAGTCTGCAGTGGCAGGTTGTGTGGAAGTGGTTCAATTGCCTAGCATGCCTCCTGTATACAGTCGAAATCTCACTGGCATACATTAGGGTAGTTAGCACTACTGCTCAGTAGACTTTGAACTTTGTAGCACGGCTTATTCCACAGTGGTCCCACATTACTAGAACTACATTACAGAACTACATTACTAATTTCAATCCAATATTGCTTTTCTTTGCAAGTCAAACAAAGGTGGTAGAAAGTTCCTATCTGAGTTGTACACTTCCAGCAACTATCTGGAAATCTTTTGTACAATTTAGCCAATTTATCTGTGGATAAGTACTATCAAAATATAATCATTTTGTAAAAGTTCTCTTTTGAGGTTATAATATAACATGTCCCAGTCCCTTCACCCACATGTTTTTCCATTGATCAATTGGTATATTATACTGAAAATTGTTTTGCTGAACCCGTCATACAATTTTTAACTAATTCATCTTCCATTTTAAATTTTAACAAAAGTTCATTTTAGCAGTAAGACATTCATCGTTTGTATACAGTTCCATTTCAAAAGTAGTTTTATTGTGTACAAAATCATACAGTTTCTGATCAGCTTGAAATCTCCTCATGAGTTGTAAATATGAAAACCATTGACAGCTGAAACTTTCTAGTGCCAGTTACTCTCTATATTTTAATTAGATATCAACTATATCATACTCCAGTAAATTTGCATATCTTAACCATTTTTGTCTGACCTTCATTTTGTTTCTATAATATACTTCATGAGGGGAAAGCCATAAAGGTATTTTGGTCATAACTTCATTTTATATTTATTACAACTTCTCAGATTAGCTCACCATAGTCTTAAAGTAACTTGGTTTGTGTGCGTGTATATATGTGTGTGTGCATATGTGCATATATGTGTATACATACAAACACAGCATCCATAAAGATGATGAATGAGCTGAAGACATGAATAGCCAAGAAAAAAGAAATTAATGAAATTTCTGCAAAGTAGCCTTGACTTACTAGGCCAAATGGTTCTTCTTCTCTGGACCATCTTCATAATGTCATTGTTGTGACTTATAAATAGGAAGCGAAGGAAAACAATCCCTGGCAAGTGGCAACCATTTCAATTCTATAACACAAAACATCAGTCATTATGCAGCTGACTATGTTATGGCTAAGAAGGCTCAGCAGGTTAGTTGCATTGTGATAATTTAACAGATTGAATTGTACTTTAAAAATATTATGGAAGACTGATGGAAAGCAAGAATCAGAGTTCATGAATTTAGAACTCTCTGCCTTCCCACACTGCTTTTTTCCCAACAGGGAACACTTTGCTCTTTCTAGAGGCACATTTTAGAAACACAGATGCTGGAGACATTTTTATATGTTTTCTTTTATTTTCTTTCAAGAGAGTTTTGTTGTTGTTATTGCTGTGGCCTTGGTATCAGACAGACTCCTATATGAGCTATACTCATATGTCACAATGACATAATGCACAGTAAAAGGCCAATTTTAAAACAAAACCTCTTAACATTTATATGGGGATAAAATAAATCAACCTTAAGTTGTTTCTAAATGCTGAGAAGGGGCAATGCAGCATTGAATATAACTATTGATAGAAAGAGGGGTAGAGAATGAAGAGAAAGAGGAAGTTAAAATAAATTCATTTAGGTTATTTTGTCCCTATGAAGAAATATCTATCAATCCTGATCTGGAGTTTTTCTTCCCAGATTCATCACTTAATGAGTATTGGCCAATTAATTTGAAATTATTCAAATAATAATTCCCCAGAATTTTTGTATAAAAATAAAAGAAGGCAGATATTTTCCTTTCCTTCACTGAACACATGAACACAAAACAATTGAAATGACTATCAAGAGTATGCATTTAAGATGGCCCAAAATTCTACTCATTTTCTTCACATCTAACCAATAATATATAAAAAGCCTACTATGCAAATTTTTTATTTATTTTTATTTTTTTATTTTACTTGGACTTGTATGCTGCCCCTCTCTGAAAGGACTCGGGGAGGCTCACAAATAAATAACAATAAATAATTTAAAAGAAATTAAACCTAATAACAATAAATAATTTAAAAGAAATTAAACCTAATAAGCCAAGCCGAATAAAACTCATTAAAACCAATTTAAAATCCCACCCCCACCAGGAGGTCAGTCCAGCCCAGCCTGTACAAACAACCAGGTTTTCAGATCGCGGTGGAAAGAGGAGAGATTGGGAGCCAACTGGAGCTCCAAGGGTAGTTGATTCCATAAGGCAGGAGCTGCTACAGAATAGGCTCTTCCCCGGGGCACCAACAGCCGACATTGTCGTGTGGACAGCACCCCAAGAAGTCCCAGCCTGTGTGCTCGCACAGGGCAATCGGTATTTGATATAGGCAGGAGGCACTCCCACAAGTACCCTGGACCCATGCCTTGAAGGACTTTGAATGTTAATACCAACACCTTGAATCGCACCCGGAGGGCAACCGGCAACCAATGCAGCTTGCGCAGGAGGGGCATAACACTGGGAAACTCCCATCACAACCCACGCAGCCGCATTCTGCACCAGTTGAAACCTCCAGATGGTATGCAAGGGCAGTCCTAAATAGAGAGCGTTGCAGTAGTTGAGTTGGGACATGACAAGTGCATGAGTGATTGTGCGAAGGGCATCTCGATCCAGGTATGGGCATAACTGGTGAACCAGTCGAACCTGGGCAAAGGCCCCCCTGGCCATGGCTCCCACCTGCTCCTCCAAACTGAGCCGTGAATCCAGGAGAACCCCCAGGTTTCATGACCTATCCACAGGGGGTAACAGCTCTCCCCCTATGGCCAAAGATGGAATCTGTTCACTGGAACAAGATGCCTGTACGCACAGCCACTCAGTCTTGGCCAGATTGAGCTGTAGCCTGTTCCTGCCCATCCAGATCCATACCACATCCAGACAATGGGATATCACAGAGAGGGCATCACTGATTTGGATTGGGGTGGAGATATACAACTGGGTATCATCAGCATACTGATGATACCTCACCCCAAAACCACAGATGATCTCACCCAGCGGCTTCATATAGATGTTGAACAAGGGGGGCGAGAGGACCGACCCCTGAGGGACCCCACAAGTGAGAGCCCTTGGGGTCGACCTCTGCCCCCCTGCCAACACTGATTGCGAGCACCCCAAGAGGTAGGAGGAGAACCACTGCAAAACAGTGCCTCCCACTCCCAACCCCTCGAGGCACCGCAATAAGATACCATGGTCGATGGTATCGAAAGCTGCTGAGAGATCTAATAGGACCAGGACAGAGGAAAATCCCCTGTCCCGCCCTCCAGAGATCATCCACCAGTGCGACCAATGCCATCTCTGTGCTAAACCCGGGCTGGAAGCCCGATTGATAGGGATCTAGATAGTCCGCTTCCTCCAGGAAAAGCGGAAACTGCTGAGCCACCATGCTTTCAACAACCTTTGCTAAAAAACGAAGGTTGGAGACTGGACGAAAGTTGTTTAAAACGGCTGGATTCTTCAGGAGGGGTTTCACCACCACCTCTTTCAAGGTGGTGGGGAAAGAGCCCTCCCTCAATGAAGCATTGACCACTGCCCGGAGCCAACTGCACATGACCTCCCTGGAGGCATATACCATCCAGGAAGGACATGGGTCCAACAAACACATGGTGGAACTCAGGTGTCGCATAATCCTGTCCACTTCATCCTCAGAAACAGGATCAAACTCAGCCCAGATGATACTGGCCAGATTTCTTGCATCCCCCTCCTCAGACCACTGCAAATTAGAGTCCAACCCTTCCCGAATCCAGCGATCTTATCCAACAGATACTAACCAAATTCCGCAGCCCTACCCTGCATAGGGTCCAACCCCACCCCCGATGTAAGAGGGAGCAGGTGACCCTAAACAGGTAATCTGCAGACACTATGAGAGCAGAGAGGTATGACCTCTTTGCCATCCCCACAGCTACCAGGTAAGTCCTAATATAGGCTCTTAACTGGGCTCGGTCGGATTCGGGGCGGTCGACCTCCACCTGCTCTCTAAATCCCTCCTATGCTGCTTCATTTCCCGGAGCTCCTCAGTAAACCAAGGAGCCACCCAGGATCTGCGGCGAGTGATGGGCAGCTTTTGTTATCATCTTGTTTTAAAATGGTACACCTACAAGCTGAAATCAGGCAGGGTTTCTTTCTGCCCTTAGTAGTACAATTATTACTAAAGCCATTTTAGTTGCATTGACAAAGGTTTTTTTATATTTCCCTCTCTTTTTAGGATTGATGGAAATTGTAGAAATTAGAATTAGCACTCAACTCATATTGAGTTGCAATAATGAATACCGTTTTTAGTGGTAGCCCCCTTATGAATGCAATTCCTTGTGAGGCTCTTCTAGGAATTTTATAATCTTTTCAATGCCAGGCAGAATGTACCAAAAGTTAGGTCCCATAAATCAATGACATTTGTTTTGTTAATTAAGATTTTTTGCAGAAGAAACATTACTTAAGAATGTTTAGAGGCTATGCATCAAATGAATATTGAAGTCTTTAGAAGAAAATGGAACCGATTTGAATATTAAATATAGTTTATATAATAAATAGTCTATGACTTTTATTATGCTCTGCATATTGATTCACCTATATTTTCTATATATCTTTTTATATTTTATACTGCATGGAAGCTTTAAAACTATTTCTTAACAATAAAAGTTGTTACTTTTTCTGTATTTTTCATGTATAGGATTTTTTAATTATTATTAAAAATTGAAAATGAGATTTTAAGTTATCTGGGAAAATTTTGTTTTTGAAAGATGCCACATACCTATTTAAAATAAATAAAAATAAAATGTGCAGAAGTGTGCATGGCAGACGTTTATGAATCAGTGTCATTAAATGATTGAAACAATCTCATAAATTTTGGAATAAAGTGCTGGCTAAGTTTTTGTATTCATCTCAGCCTTAATCACCCTTCTCCAACTTGGAAAGATCCATGTAGGGGAAAAGACACTGCAGAAAATTCCCATTCTGAAAATAAAATAGAGAAACTACATTAAGAACAAAATCTAATTTTGAAATTAGCTCAGAGGATAGTTCTCAGCCACACAAAACAATTTCTAGAGCAAAACATGAAAGTTCTATTTAGAACTTCAAGAATATCTTATATAGCTACACAGTTCTTCTGGTTATTTTCTGCACTATTCTTTCTTTCTTACAGTGTTGAGACTTTTCTATTCTGGCATCTATTTAGATTATGCTTATACTTATTTATTTTAAGATATTCAGTGGAATTTACTTTATTGGATCACATACAATCACCATCCACAAAATAAACAAATATTTGATTAAAAACACGTACAAGAACATTTGTATTTGATTTACGTCACAGTTAAAATGTATTTTCTCCACCAAACACAACCTTAAAACACACTTTTCTCTTTCTTTAGCTAGGAATCATATCTACATATTTAAGAATTAGGATGATATAAAGGTAGGTCAAATGAATGTTGGAAGGATAAAAGCAAAGAAGGGACTTTTTATCATTATGGTAGACATGCGATAAAGCAAAAAAAAGGAGTATGATTCATATTTTAATACAGAAAAATTTGAAAATGGAGATAAAAATGAAACCAGAACTTCTTCTTTTGGGACTAATGGAAAAAGAACTGGAGAAAAAAATTTGAAACTTTGTTACTATATTTGTTGATTGCAGCAAGACTATAGTATGCACAAAAAGGACATTTCGATTCTTACCATGGAAGAATGTTTGCAAAGTTGACAGATTTGGCTGAAATAGCAAAACTGACTACTTTGATTAAGGAAAAGAACATAAGTACTTTGGTTTCCACATGGAGACCACTTCTGAACTTCGCGCTTAATGTAGAAAAGAATGAAACTCTGACTTTGGGTTTTACAGACTGGATTGATACATCTTTATAGAAATGATTTGTTCATATTATTATGTAAAAGCAAGAAGTTGTGATTAAATGTTAATGCCTTATTTTACTGCAACAGAGAGAGTCAGAAGTCAATGCTTCTTTTCTTCCGCTCCTCTCCTCTCCTCACTTCTCTTCCCTCTCCCCATTCCCTCCTTGCTGTTCCTCTATTTACTTTTGTAATTTGTATTTTACAATACTCTATAATTCAATAAAAACGTTTAACTGAGAAGAATTAGGAGGGTCAGTTAATAACTAAGTTTCATTTCTACATTGGCCTGGGATATTTGTCTCAGGACAGTTTGTACTGGGATTCATAAAAAGTTAATTCTTCATTTTTCTGTTTTATGGAAATGAACTGCTGCTCATCATGAATATGGTATACATTATCAGATGTAGTATGCCTCTATTTCTGTGCTGGTGACCTATAGTATCTTTAAAACACTGCCTAGCTATCTTTGCAATGATATAAAACTTGTCTATTGAACTGATATTTTGCCATAATGATGGTTGGCTGTCTCTAGAAAATGCTATAAATTGCTAATGTGTAAGAATCCTTTGAACATCTATGACTTGGTTATTGAATTAGGAGGATGTAATTGCATTCAGATTCTGCTGTGAGTGGTTATCTAGGAACAAAATACAGAAAAAGAGTACCCATGGTCCTCTTTAGCGTAGGGCTTTTCTTATTTTCTTAGCTATGGGCAACTATTTAGTTTACATTCACATCTAGCAATACAGAAAATGGTTTTCATTAAAGTTAAGATCATGTACCTGCCGAGATTATTGCACCTGTTTCAGACAATCCCAATAAAGCAGGGCGAAAAATATTTTGAAGAATTAAATAAGATGATATTAAAATTTGTATGGCAAGGTGCAAAAGCAAGAATAAAATTAAAAATGCTACAAGATGTTAAAAGTAGAGGAGGTTTTGGTCTTCTGGATTGGAAGTTATACTACCAAGCATTGGCAATTGCATGGGGGAAGGAGTGCATTAATTTGAGGAATACAAGGCTATTAACATTGAAGAGTCATGATCTGCAACTGGAATGGCATGCCTTTTTTATGATATGAGAAGGGTGAAATACATTAGGAATGCATTACTGCTAGTATGGACCAAAATGAAAGAGCAACATTATCTGAAAGTGCCAGTCTGGTTATCTACAATGGCGGCCTTGATACATCCTAATGTTATGAATATGGAAAAATAATAAGATATAAGAACATACTAAATGAAAGGGGAGAACTAAAAATTAAACAAGAACTAAATAGATTTTGGGATTGACCTATTATGGTGGCCACAGTTTCAGATACAATCCAGATATGAAAAAGATAGGAAGGCGTATGGGCTTTGTAAGGGACCAAATGAGCTAGATAAGATTCTAATGGAAACAGATGAAAAATTAATTAAGAGGATATATAATTATTTATTAACTACTGGCCGATAATCTGGCATTGACAGATATTTATTTATCCCAATCCTGTATTAGACAGGAAAATCCTGTAGTCGGGACTCACGCTGTTATACTGTCTCTTGTGCAGCATCACAAGTCTTCTATTCCTCTCCTCAGAAATTTCTTCATTTGATTGCACTTGGCCAATCGGCTGATGTTTCCTTGGAGGCCAGAGAGGGAGCCCCCTTGTGGAGTTACTGTGAAGCCATTACCATGGCAAGTCCACTGTTCACTGTCCACTTGTAGAAGACATTTTAAGGCACAAACCTCCTGAGGGGTGTTAGGGGTGTCTTACCCCCGCAGTATTTTTTTCCAGAGGGTAAGTCATCTGTGTACCAAGTTTGGTTAAAATTGCTCTAGGCATTCCAGAGTTATGCTGGAACACACACACACATGCACACGCACACACACACACATGTTTATATATATGTAGATTAAATTAAATTGGAGGAAGAACAAGTAAAAGAAACAATGATAATTTGGACTAATTATTTTGCAAACCAACATGAATGTAGATCTTCGAATTTAGATCAGCACACTCAGTATATTTTAAGGCAGTCAGAGAATTTTTTCAATTTATTTCTAGATGTGATCCCTGCTGTTGCTATCCTAAAAGCTTAAATCATCTCACTTCATAAAATAATGGTTGCCAAGAAGCCTAATGTAGTGTTTTTCAAATTGAAGTGTGAATTTCAACTCCCATGGCTGCTGAGGAATTCTGGGAGTTGAAACACAGATACCATTAAAGTTGCCAAGTTTGAGAAACACTGGTCTAACACATTGCTAGCTCATAATTGATTCTGAATTATCTAATTGCTACCAATTGCTGTTGGAAAACTAATGGAAAGAATAGATGTCTATGCTCTGCAATAAATAAACACAATGATTAGTTAATGAGGTAGCTTCCTTTGAAGATAATTACTAAAAGGGCCTTTTTGATTGATCAATCAGAACACTTCCATTGACATTCAGTCTTCATTTTCACTTTTTCACATTTTAGGAAGGATATTAACAAACTAGATTGTCTCTAGAAAAGAGCACCCAAGCTGATAAAGGACAGTTTCCCTGGGGGGAAAGAGGGAGAAACTTGTGATGAAATGTTGGAGGCACTGAATATGTTTAACTTTGAAAGAAGAAGATTGCTTTCAATTAGTGGAAGATTGTTTTTAGGTATCTGAAGGACTTTCCTATAGAAGATGGGGCAGAACTGTTCAGAGAAAATTACAAGGAAATACTGTAGATTTAGATTGGATATCAGGAAACATCCTAGTGATAAAAATTGTTTTACAGTTGAAGAGTTAACCTCAGGAGGTAGTGGATTCTCTTTTACTGGAGTTGTTTAAAGAGAGTGTAGTTATGCCAGGGAGGCTATAATGATGAATTTCAAAACACCTGGATGCCAACAGGATATCTACCCTATATTATTATGGAAGCTCTAAATGATTAAAACAGCCTGTGAAAGCATCACTATGAATAGGCTAAAGTATGCAAGTAACAGGAAATTATTGTCAGATTTTGTAGCATAAGATTTTGGTTGGCACAAGAAGATACTTTCTGCACCTAAAAAAATAACTGAAGGTACTTGATATTGGCAAGATTTAAAACCAATTTATTGCTGTATTGATGTTGATATCAGCTTCTCTCAACATAACTTACTTTTCCTTTTTTCAGAAAATGAAAGACCCTTACTCTTTTAAAATAATGGTAAATGTATATTTGTTGGCCTTTTTTCTGAAATTAGTTTTGATCTGTTTCAGTTATTCAATTTCCTGCTCAGATCAATAAGTTGTCTTCTTAGCACTTAATGCCACAGGAGAGGTTTGGAATAAGATAGGTATTTATTACTGAGAATAAAAAAAGATAAATATTAGCATTTTAAGGACTTAGTTAATGAAGTTTGGTTTACAATTCTTTTAAATAATAGTTTTAAAACTTTCTACAATCTTTCAAAAATGAAGTGAGCATTTGATTTAGTATGTAAAGGAAGTCCTTGGCTCTTTCCAAAATGAAAATCTCATTTTTTTCTTTATCCATTATAAAACCAGTCCTTTGGCTTCTAAGAGATTCTGATATCATCAGTTTCCACGTTTCTATGGCAAAACTGCCCATAATTTCTTTGGTAGTTTTTACTATTATGTACCAATCACAAGAGATTAATTTTATACCCAATTATTATGTATAAATCACAAGAGATTAATCTTAAAAGAGATGTCAGGGTGGTATTCCTACATTTAATCAAATACTCTTACAGAGAAATACTTAAAATTAAAGCCAAAACAACACTACCAAGGGAAGAAATTGCAATCTTTTTCAAATAAATGCTGTTTCCTATAGGGTTTTTAAAATGAAAAGTAGAAAAATAAGCAACAAAATGTGTTATTAAAATCCCCTGTTTGTATAAATACTCATCTAACTAATTCAGAATTCAGCATCCCGGCTGATGAAAGTGCTCGTTTAAAGAGTGATACACGGTTACTGCTTTCCTTCAAAAGCTGCTTGTTCCTTTTTCCTTTTCTATCAATGGGCTGCATTTCTCGCTGTAATATGCATCTCATCTATTTTCTGCCTTTGCCTAGCTAAAGCACGTCTCTTGCAATTGCCTCAAGTTAAAAGTACACAAGAATGTTTGAATTATGCTTATAATGAGACAGATGACTATTTCATTTTAACAATTTAAATCAATTATGCCCTATTAGAATAGGAAAAGACAAATAGATTAGAGGGCCAAGCTTTGCTATCTGTTTGTATTTAACTGTGGTTAGCTCCCCCCTTCTCAAACAGCTTTTTTTAATATTGCTCTTTTGTGATGTTTAATGGATGCCAATTCTCTGCTGAGATGGAAATATACCACAACAGTTTGTTCATTAGATTAAAATCTTGGATATACTGTTTTCTTCTCTGCATCATTGCTGTATGATTTTATGTGGAAACACTATAACTAACTAGATTTGTCTGGAAACAATCACAGCATCTTGTACAAATGTTTACAATAAATATATAAAAGTTTACTGATGCTATCTTCCTATCAATCTCCATAGACTTGTGAAATGGTTTTGACTGAACCTCTGAGGTTAAAAAAATGAATCTTTATGTGTGCACTTTATGTGTGTGTAGAACATATAACACACACACACACACACATTTATTTATTTATTTATTTATTTATTTATAAAGGATAAAATCTTTGCTACTTAGTTATATGCTCAGTTAATAAAGAAAGTCAGAGGCAGAACCTCATGTAAACTTGAAGGATTTTTTTTAAAAAAATAACTGAGTAAAGTATGGGAGCTATTTTACAGAGAAACTGGACCCAGGGCCTAATTTAGTGGTGAATTTATTTGTTGCTGTTTCCTTGTGAAATAGTGAATAAGGTTTCAGAACTAGACCTTGTTTGAAGGCATAGATCTGGCATTTGCTGGCTTTGTTCCCTACTGCGTCACCTACCTTCCCTTTTACACCAAGCACTTGTTTCTATAGGCCCCTAATTTAATTTCTCACAGCACACTTGATATGTTACTTTGGAGTATTGTGAATAATGTCACTAGCTCATTGCTGGCAGTGAAGACCAGAAGGATCTATTTCAAACAATGGGTCCTAGTGAAAATTAGATACATAGTGATGGATTAAACATAAATCCATTTTCATATCCTATTTATACGTTTTCCTCAGCCTGATGCCTCCTGTTTGGGTAGGACTATGACTGCATAATTCCTAATCAGCCCTAGATTTTATTCTTTCTTAATTACTTATGTTAATTACCTTAAGAGAATAAGCATGCTTCCAAGATGTATGGAAGTACAAACAGATCTTTAAATATTAGCTTTGTGAGGTAATTCAAATACCAGAAGCACTACTAGAATCTTACAAGTCTGAAAGTACCACTCTCCACCTTACCATCTTGTCCAGAAAATTAGGGAGGGCATCTTCTGAAATGTTTACCATGCCCTCATGTCTTCTGAGCACTATGCTGCCTTTTATCAGAGTTACGATTATTCTTCCTGTCTCCCAAGGCTATACTAACCATTACACTGGAAAAGAAAAGAAACCCAAATGGCTGAATGTGCTTAAAGGCTATGAAATGAAGGCAGTATGTGTTATCTCTATCTTAATAGATGATTAGCACTCAAACCATGACTGACATGGTAGCTTTTTTACATGTGATTTTTAGCAGAGGACTCTAATAAATCCATGCACTGATCCAGCAATTAGTTACTGCTATGATAGTTCTTAATCTTTGTCCTTGAATTATTCTAGATGGAATGTGTAAAGGAAAGACCTGTTATGTATTAACATACTCACTTGTGATTGGTTGGTCCTCGGCGGTGGGAAATTGAACAGCTGTCACTGGCTACAGCCGTGAGCAGCCCAACTGTAAAAGGAGCTGCTGCGGCTGCAGCAGGCAGTCCTGTTAGAGAAATAAAGAGATAGTTATTGAGCTGATTCCGTCTCGTGTCTCATTATCTGCAATCTAACACTGGCGATGAAGGTGGGATACTGAGACAACAATGGAACCAGCAAGCACATGGTGCTGACCCGAACGAGATGGCCGGAACAAACATGCCACCCGCATTGTCTGATCCTACAACTGAGGATTGGGAATTGTATGTTGACCGATTCCATATGTTCCTCGAAGGGAATGATCTCATGAATATTTCAGAGCAAAGAAAGAGAGCGGTCTTCCTCATACACTGTGGACCCGCCGTCTTTAAAATGGCCAAAGCATTGTCAGCACCAAGCAATGTGAAGACAATGGCATGGCTGGACCTAGAAAGGATCCTGTGGGCTCACTACACCCAACCGGTGTCCTGCCTCATCAAACAACACAAATTCTACTGAAGGGACCAAAAAGAAGGCGAGAGCATCAGCGATTTCATTGCAACCCTGAGAGACATCGCTGGAGCGTGTGAGTTCCTGAATATGGACGAGGTGATGAGAGATCGTGTAGTTCTCAGACTGCAAGACCTAACATTGCAGAGCCGACTCCTGACTAAGCCCAAAATAACCCTCAGGGAAGCAATTGAGGAAGCCACCGCAGTGGAAGCATCACAGAAATCGGCAGCCGCCATGAGAAAGATGAATAGGGCACTGCAGGCACCACCGAAAGAAACTACCACCCACCATGAGGATGTTGAGCCCAAGTTGGAAAGCGATGAGGATGATGAGAGGGTGAACCAACTCCGTTCAGAAAGAAACACAAAGAACCGAAACAGAAGAAGAAAGGAATTTTGGTATGCAGGGTGTGGAGGAAACCATCCACGATCAGAATGCCATTTCCTCGATGCCATTTGTCAATGATGCGACCGGTGGGGATACATTGCAAGGGCCTGCAGTGCATCAAAGAAATACTCTCCTAGACAGAGACCGGGCACACGCCTACGGAACAGAGAAAAGCAATCAGAGAACGATGGAGCCATCCAACAGGAACCAGTGAGGAAAAGAGGCAACAAATGGGAGAGGCAAGACACACCAGACGGTGACCGTGGGCCATTCCAACACAACGAACAGCTGGAAAGTCCATGTCCAGGTTACCATAGAAGGCCAGAATTGTAGGATGGAAGTGGATTCAGGATCATACCTATTGATGGTATCCTGGGACACCATAAAACGACTAATTCCAAGCATAAGCAGAAATCAGCTTAAAAGACAGACCTTAACATTAAAGGACTATCAAGGGAACAAAATTTCCGTGATAGGCATAGGAAAATTCACTGTAACATTTAAAAACTACTCTGGAGTCCTGCTGTTGACCATAGTAGACTGGGACCGGCCTAGCCTGATGGGGCTTGAGTGGTTTGAGCCATTGGGAATCAAAGTCACCGGGATACACAGTATCACCGAGACTGAGTGGGAGGAGACCCTGATGGAAGAATTCCAAGACGTTTTCAACGGAGACCTAGGCAAGTACTTGGGGTCCCCAATCTCCTTTGACCTAGACCTGACCATAGCCCCCATAAGACTTAAAGTGAGGCAGGTTCCCTTTGCGCTCAAACCTAAAATTAATGAGCAATTAGATAAACTCATCACACAAGGCATTCTAGAACCAATTGATCACATGAAGTGGGAAACCCCTATTGTCATGCCAGTAAAGCCAGTCGGTCCCTATTGCATGCCTGAGTGGTTGTGAACGACCGCAGCCTGGCTCTTGCGTGGAGAGCCCGATCCTGCAAGGTTCGGCTAGCTGCCTCGAGGCGCGGAGAAAGGGAAATCTGCCAGCCAGAGTGAGGGGAGCCGATCTCCCCTTTTGGGTCTGGTCTCTTCCTCCGAAGACGTCAAGAAGCGGTGGTCAAAATGGCCACCTCGAAGAGAAGGTCTCAACGGGACTAAGATTGGTGCAGGAGGAAAGAGAGAAGTCGACAGCAGAGGAACCGGGAGTATCGGATGGTAAGATCAAGGCACCCCGGGATTAAGATAAAGATGAGTTTTTGAAAAAGAGAAACAGAAGCGGCGCAGTTCCAAGTGAAAAAAATAAGTAAAATATTTCTGACAGCTATAAGGGGCTTCAACCGAAAGGAAGAAGCCAGCGTAAGAACTTAAGTTTGGGGCTCGGAAAACTTTGATTATCAAAATAAAAGGAAAGGGTTAAGACTCTGTGCAGAAAGTGCCACTTTGTGGAGAAAAATTGGAAGCTAAAGAAGTAAGAAACTATCTTGTTCCTTTGTGGATTGAGTTGCTACATTTTAAAGAGACGAGGATTTATAGAAAGTGAAAGCTTGAATACACAAAGACGGATTGCCGGACTAATTGGTAATATTGATATAGATTCTGGACCTGGGTTAGGATCATAGAAAATTTAAAGAAGAAGAAACAAGGAAAATTAAAATTTTGGTGGTCATCCAAAGAATTAAAAATGGAGTTTAAAAGTATGAAAGAACTGTTACAGGAAGTGACTGAACTAACTTGGCATGTTGCAGAAAATATGGGCATTCGGTGCTGAATAAAGAAGAAGAAGCCGTGGAAAGGGTGGAGCCAGCGCAGGAGAAAGCCATTTTAAAAAGACAATTAATACAAAGATTAATACAAATAAAAGGGAAAGGAAGGGTGGCTAAAAAAACGGAACCTAAGAAAGTATCTAAAAAGGGGAACATTTACGAAATTAAGCATGCCAGAAAGGTTCAGAAGGAAAGGAACAGAAAGGTAAAGAGAGAGAGAGGGATTTAAACTGGATAGAGAAGGGGAGATCAGGATAATAGGGAGGAGAAGGGAGCCAGCACAAGAAAGCTATTTTAAGAAGACAATTAACACAAAGATTAATACAAATAAAAGGGAAAGGGAGGATGGTCAAAAAATGAAACTTAAGAAGGTAATTAAAAAGGGAACATTTATGAAACTAGGCATGTTAGAAAGGTCCAGAAGGATAGAGAGCAGAAAGGTAAAAGAGAGAGAGGGATTCAAACTGGATAGAGAAGGGGATAGCGGATAAAAGAGAGGAGAAGGAACAAGAAACAAGAACAAAAGATAGAGAGATACGGGAATTACATAACAAAGAGAGAAACTTGTTTGCATAGAGACAATGGCTGACGATTTAAAAGGGGGTTCTGCATGAAGAAATGGTAATAAGAATCTATTGTAATTATAAAAGTGTAAAACAATAGGGGTTACTGACAATTTTCACTGGTAAAAGGTCACATTTTTCATTTCTTATCCACAAAAGAAAGCTAAATGATGATTAGATGAATTGAATTAATTGAAATGATTTTAGAAAGTGCTTAAAATGGGATTTGTCAATAACCAAGATTAGTTATTTTTATTATTATTTTGGAACCATAAATTAATTTTAGGGGGATATGTGTTGCAGAACCCAACCGATTAGAGATATATTGTAAGGGAGCTTTTCTCCATTTTCTTTTCTTTTTCTCTATCTTTCGTTTTGAAGGGAATGACTATGATTATGTTATTATATTAACCACTGAGGTGTCACTTTCAAAGTAGTAAAAGGGGTGCAAGTCTAGGTTTTTTTTTCATTCTTTTTAGTGTTAACATGGGTATGGATTTAGAATTATGGTGAGAATATGTGATGAAAGGGCAAATCTGACGGACAAAAGAATTCTGTAAATGATAAAAGAGTATTAACAATGTGAAGATAATTAAAGGTTAGACATGGATGAACTTTATCTTTAATATGATGGGCAAATATATTGTTATTTGTAAGATTTATACATGAAGTTTTTAAAATATATATGTATATTTGCAATTAACTTGAAATGAACTGGGGGCTATACAGAATGAGATTAAGATTTGAGATTAGGATTAATTTTTTGACCCTTTGTCCGCTAAAATGGAATAGAAGTGAAGTCAAATGTTTAAAAGGAATATAGATCTACTGTCACATTTGCATGTAAAAGTGATGACTCGGGAACATGCTGTCTACTGAAAAAAGCTGTTTTAAAAAATTGTTAAAAATTGAATAAAATTTGGTTAAAAAAAAAAAAAAAAAGGCAACCCTTAACCATGCCCTACAACAAAGCGCATACCCCATCCCAGTGGTACAGCACCTATTGCATTCCCCGGGGCAGGGAAAAATATTAGCAAAACTCGACCTCGCACAAGCCTACCAGCAATTACTGATAGACGCAGAGACAGCTGAAGCCCAGATGATCGTAATGCACAGAGGGGCATTCAAGTGTAACAGTTTAAAATTTGGGGTCAGCATCACCCCGGGGCTATTCCAGAGCCTAATGGAACAATTGTTGCAAGGGATTAAAGGGGTGGTGTCTTACTTCGACGATGTCCTTGTATCAGCCAAGGACAAAAGACAATTGCACGACACTATGGGAAGTCTTAAGTAAATTTAAGGAAGTGAGGCTGAAGGTAAAAGAAGAGAAGTGCCAATTAGCCACCACCAAAGTAGAATTCCTGGGCTATCTGATAGACAGGGAAGGAATTCACCCCACCGAGAGCAAGATAAGAGCAATCAAAGAAGCCCCCAGGCCCATGAATAAAACTGACCTACAAGCTTTCCTAGGACTTATTAACTTTTATAACATATTCCTACTGCAGAAAGTGACAACTGTGCAGCCACTACACAGACTGCTTGACAAGAAAACAGCATGATCCTGGGGACAACGGAGGAAACAGCATTCCACGAAATGAAAAACCTAATCACATCAGACGGCATGTTAGTCCAGTACGGCGAGACACTTCCAGTAACCCTAACCTGCAATGCATCACCTTTCGGGGTTGGCGCCATCCTCAGCCACGTGTTACCCGATGGAAAAGAGGCCCCCGTAGCTTTCTACTACAAAATACTATTGAAGCCTGAGTGGAACTACAGCCAACTAGACAAAGAAGCATTGGCTGCTGTCACCGGAGTCAAACAATTCCATGAATACATCTAGGGGAGGAAATTCACCCTAGTTATGGATCACAAGTCATTTCTGGGCATCATCGCAGGAAACAAAGCCACCCCAAACATACTATCACCTAGAATGATGCAATGGTCAGAATTCCTAGCCGCCTACGATTACAAATTGATACACTGACCCGGAAAGAACATAAACCATGCAGACACACTCAGTCGATGCCCTTTACCCAACCTAGAAGAAGACCCAGCTCCAACCACATCTACTCTCCTAATAGAGACTCTAGAAAAGGCACCGGCAACAGCAGCAGACATCGTGAGAGTAACGGTAAGAGACAAAACCCTGTCACAAAAATTGAACTGGGTAGGGAAAGGTTGGACAGAGACTGAAACCACTGATGAAATCAAACCAGTCCTGAAACAGACAAATGGAACTCTCAATTCTGTAAGGGTGCGTACTCTGGGGGGGATCGGGTGATCATACCTGAGGCTTTAAGGGAAATTATACTAGGAATGTTACATGAGGGACACCCAGGGATTGTAAAGATGAAATCCCTGGCTGGGAACTACGTATGGTAGCCAGGGATGGACAAGGAAATAGGAGACTGGGTGTCAACTTGTAAAGGTTGTCAAGAATCTAGGCCGTGCTGGCCTCCTGCAGCACACACACACGAATGGGAAACACCAAGGGGTGCATGGTCAAGGGTGCACATTGACTTTGCGGGACCAGTAAAGGGACACACATTCCTAATAGTGGTGGATGCATACTCTAAATGGTTGGAATAAGCATCAGGCAATCCACCACTGCAGAAGCTGTAATTAGACAGTTTAGGAGGTTATTTGCAACACACAGGTTGCTGGATTTAATTGTATCCGACAACGGGCCCCAGTTCACAGCAACCCAATTCGAAGGGTTCTTAGCACAGAATGGAATAAGACATGCATTAACAGTGCCAGGACACCTGTCCATGAATGGAGATGTAGAACGCATGGTACATTACACAAAGGAAACCCTGCAAAAGCTAGGGCCCGGGAACACACAAGAAAAGATAGACAAACTGTTAAGCATACAACATATAATGCCCAGTGCAACAATGAAGAAGAGCCCCACAGAACTACTCATGGGAAGGAAACTGAGATCAACCCTAGACAGATTACACCCCACATATAACCCAGATAAACCAGTAGACTCATCCAGTAAATGCCGGACATTTCAAACAGAGGACCTAGTGTATGCTAAGAATCTAACAGGGGAGACCTTGTGGATACCCACAAGAGTGAGCCAGGTAACCGGGCCCCACTCTTACAGAGTGGATACAACGGATGGATGAAGCTGGAGGAGGCATGTAGATCAGCTCAGAAACCGAGGAATGAGGGGCAACACAGACAGAACCAGAGAGGAAGGGGGAGACCCCTCACACAGGTGAAACACAACCAGAGAAGAGGGGGGAAACCCCTCATACAGGCACAATGCAACCAGAGAGGAGGGGGGAGACCCCTCACAAACAAAGACACACACAGAACAAACCCTGACAACTAACAACACACAACCTAAACAAGTAAAAATAGCTCCGAACGGAAAACGCAAACACGTACCTGAATCCCTAGGGCAGAACAGCATAGCCAGGCAGGAACAGGCCTGAGAAGATGCCAAAAGAGCGGCCCCTAGTGGGGACAAAATGGTCACCACAACCAGAAATTTCCAGGAGGTTCCAAAGGGAGGAACAGGAGAAACGGTAAATCCACCCAAACAGTTCAGAGACCAAACAGCGACTGAGCTGCGCAGGTCCAGTCGCACCCATAAAAGCCCTGCCTACTTACGTGATTATGAACAGTAGGCAAAGACAGTATTGGGTGGACTGGACCAGGTGGGGAGGGTATTTATATTAACATACTCACTTGTGATTGGTTGATCCTTGGCGGCGGGAAATTGAACAGCTGTCACTGGCTACAGCTGTGAGCAGCCCAACTGTAAAAGGAGCTGCCGCGGCTGCAGCAGGCAGTCCTGTTAGAGAAATAAAGAGATCGTTATTGAGCTGACTCCATCTCGTGTCTCATTACCCGTGATCTAAGAAGACCCATATTCTAGGACTGACAGTGAAGTTTGGGCCTAGAAACTCTTTATTTTGAGGGTGAAGGTTTGTTCTCCAAGCTTGTGGGTTGGTTTCTGAACATTTTGTTAGCAGGCTAGATAACATCTTTAGCAGAGTTTAGTGGAAACTCCACTGAAACTCCACTGAAGATGTTGCCTGGTAAAGAAATGTTCAGAAACCAACCCACAAGCTCGGAGAACAAACCTTCACCGTCATCCTACACCCGCGGTATAGATATTTGCCACCATTAAACTCCTTATTTTATCTTGGCCAATTGGATCCAGATGATGGATTTTAATCTAAATAATTGAAGAGGTGTAATGTAATGTATGTGTCTGTATAAAGGAAGTGTAATGTATACACACCTGATTTCTTGCATACCATTTTTAACATAATCAGATGCATGAGTTAATTCTGCAATACATGGCATTTAAACTCCTTTTCTTTCCTTTTAAATTATGAGGAAGCCCCACTATGAAGACGCTGGGGAGGTGCAGGCCTGGAGCTCGAGAGACCGATTGTGGGCTTGTTTGTTTTGGCCTGGGCTGGACAGACAGACTCCGCCGGCGGGTCAGTGTGACTCTACACCGGAGGAGAGACCCCTGCGGAGGTTTGACGCGGACTCTGGACCTGGGGCTGTGGTTTTCAATCTTTTCCACGCTGACTTGCTTCTCTGGCTCCGATTTGCTCTTCGGACTTGGCCGCAACTATTTCACTCTACTCCTAGACTGCAGATTACCTGCCTCTATGTGCTGCTGCTTCTGCCCTTTTTGTGACATCTGGAATCCTCCTTCTGACTGCCTTTGGAGTCATTTTACCATCAATGACTATCCCGTTTCGTTTCACTCTTTTGACTCTCTCCCCCCTTTGACCTGGCTCTTTCCCATTGCAGTGGGAGGGCAATGGAGGGCATATCCTCCCCCTGTTGTGAGAGGACAGGGGTTTTTTGTTTGCATCACCATCCCACCTAAGTCACTAGGTGAGAGAGCAGTGGCTTGGCCATTTCAATCTTGGCCCTAGCACCGGTGAGAGAGCTGCTTGTTGGAGGTTGGTCGATTGTTTGGGTTTGCCTTGGATGCCCGGTCCTTTTTGTGTGTTCCATCTATGCTATATTCCGACTGTTTTGCCCTTCTTTCCCGTTTGGATGATATGCTAGCTTACTCATCGTTTGAGCTACGGGCCCTCCAGACTGTTCCCCTGTCTTTGGAGGGCCCTTTGGTTATCGAGAGCCTACCTCAATGACGGATCTTGGGATCCGAGAGGTGGCATGGCGCAACCAGAGGGCTAAATTTTAAATTTGGAATTAAGGGAAGCTTTTAAATTTTTTTAATTCGTTGTTTTAAGGGTTAGGGAAGGGGGTGGTGTTCGATCTGCGGGGTCTATACAGTTCTTCAGGCCGACTTCTGGTCTCGGCGGGTGGGGTGGGGTGGGGGAGCCTCGGGGTCTGGCGGGGAGAGGGCGGGTTGTCCATCGACAGGGTGATCGCTATGGCAGGGGGAGGGGACAGGGGTCAAATCATGTGCTGGGAGCGCGCCCCGATGTCTACGTGCGGGGCGCGCTCCGACCCCCCAGGTCGCTTCCCGCTCCCCTGGGGTCTTGGGAGACGTGGTCTCCTGGGCTCAGACTGGTTTATTTGAATGCCAGGTCCGTAGTCAATAAGTCATCCCTCCTCCGTGAACTCATAGAGGAGGAGGCTGCGGACCTGGCGTGCATTACTGAGACCTGGGTGGCCCGGAGGGGGGTGTCCCTCTATGTGATTTGTGCCCCCCAGGCTTCCGGTGCTGTACCGGTCTCGGGCCCAGGGACGGGCGAGGGGTAGCCATAATTGTTAGAGAGACCTTGTTTCCAAGGGAGGTCACTGTCCCGCAGATGGACGGGTGTGAGACCCTCCTCGTGAGATTGGGCCTGGGTGGTCGGTTGGGTTTGCTGCTAACGTACCTATCCCCAGCTGCGTGGCGGCGGCCCTGCCTGGGCTGCTCGACGCCCTCTCGGAGGTGGCGGTGGAGTTCCCTAGGCTTATAGTTCTGGGGGACTTTAATCTGCCGTCGCTGGGGGGGGCGTCGGGTTTAGCTCAGGAGTTCATGGCATCCATGGCAGCCATGAACCTGACCCAGGTGATCCATGGACCCACCCACGAGGGGGGGAACACACTTGACCTGGTTTTTATCTCGGGGCAGTGGTGTAGTGATCTGGGGGAGGGTTCTCTATCGACCCTCCCTTTATCGTGGACTGATCACTATCTCCTGCGGCTGGTTTTTCAATTGGCTATCCCTCGCTGCTGGGATGAGGAGCCTATACGATGGTTCCGCCCCAGGCGCCTAATGGACCCGGATAGGTTTCAGACGGCGCTGGGGTTCTTGCCCGCCTCCCTCGACCACAGCTCGGCCGAGACGCTGACGGCCGCCTGGCAAAGGGCGGCGTCGGAGGCGCTCGACCAGGTTGTCCCCTTGCGGCCTCTTCCCCGCCGTAGACCCCGATGGGCTCCCTGGTTCTCCGAGGAGCTCCGGGGGATGAAGCGGCGGAGAAGATGCCTGGAGAGCAGATGGAGGGCCAGCCACTCCGAATCCGACCGTGTCCAGTTGCGATCCTATATCAGGACCTATCTGGAAGCAATCAGGACGGCGAGGCGTGCCTACTTCTCCGCTCTGATTGCGTCTGCCGATGATCGCCCTGCTGCCCTGTTTCGGGTGACCCGCTCCCTCCTTCAATTGAGGGGGGGGGATGACCCGTTGCAGGGCAGGGCAGAGGAATTTAGTATACATCTGGCGGATAAAGTCGCTCGAATTCGTGCTGGCTTGGACTCTGATTGGCAGTGGTCTGACGATGGGGTGGCGATGAGTCTGGTGGATTCTACCTGGGTTGAGTTTGACCTGGTCTCCCTTGATGAGGTGGACAGGATCATGCGGAGGCTGTCTTCCACCACGTGTTTATTGGACCCGTGCCCTTCCTGGTTGGTATATGCCTCCAGGGAGGTTACGTGCGGCTGGCTCCAGGCAGTTGTTAATGCTTCTTTGAGCGAGGGAGTCTTTCCTGCCGCTTTGAAAGAGGCGGTGGTGAGGCCCCTCCTCAAGAAGCCTGCTTTGGACCCGGCCGTTTTGAACAACTATCGTCCTGTCTCCAACCTCCGCTTTTTAGCGAAGGTTGTTGAGAGCGTGGTGGTTCAGCAGCTTCCCTTGTTCCTGGAGGAAACTGAGTATTTAGATCCGTATCAGTCGGGCTTCAGGGCCGGGCACAGCACGGAGACAGCATTGGTCGCACTGGTGGATGATCTCTGGAGGGCTCGGGACAGGGGTTTTTCCTCTGTCCTAGTCCTTTTAGATCTCTCAGCGGCTTTCGATACCATCGACCATGGTATCCTTCTGCAGCGGCTTAGAGGTTTGGGGGTGGGGGAACCGTTTTGCGTTGGTTCTCCTCCTTCCTTTCGGGCCGCTCGCAGTCGGTGTTGGCAGGGGGGCAGAGGTCGACCCCGAGACCCCTCACTTGTGGGGTGCCGCAGGGGTCTGTCCTTTCGCCCCTCCTGTTTAATATCTACATGAAACCGCTGGGTGAGATCATCCGAGGTTTTGGGGTGAGGTATCATCAGTATGCTGATGATACCCAGCTTTATATCTCCACCCCAGGCCAGATCAGTGATGCTCTCTCCGTGATGTCCCGGTGCCTGGAGGCGGTACGGGTCTGGATGGGTAGTAACAGGCTTCAGCTCAACCCCACCAAGACGGAGTGGCTGTTCTTACCGGCATCTCGGTCTTCATTAGATGTACCATCTTTGGTCATGGGGGGAGAGGTGTTGCCCCCCGTGGATAGGGCGAGAAACCTGGGTGTCCTCCTGGACTCACAGCTCGGTTTGGAGGAGCATGTGGGAGCTGTGGCCAGGGGGCTTTTGCCCAGGTTCGGCTGGTTCGCCAGCTTCGCCCTTATTTGGACCGAGATGCCCTTCGAACGGTCACTCATGCGCTTGTCACCTCTAGGATTGACTACTGCAATGCTCTCTACATGGGGCTTCCCTTGCGGACGATCCGGAGGCTCCAGCTGGTGCAGAATGCGGCCGCGCGGGTTGTGATGGGGTATCCCGATACTCCCATGTTACACCCCTCCTGCGCGGCTTGCATTGGTTGCCGGTTGCCTCCCGGGTCGCCTTCAAGGTATTAGTTACAACTTATAAAGCCCTTAATGGCCTGGGTCCAGGGTACTTGCGGGAACGCCTCCTGCCAGCATCATCTCCGATCGCCCTGTTCGCTCTCATAGGAGGGGCCTCCTAGGGGTGCCGTCAGTCAGATATTGTAGGCTGGCGGTCCCCAGGGCTAGGGCCTTCTCTGTGGGAGCACCTGCCCTCTGGAATCAGCTCCCCGTCGATCTCCGTTTGGCCCCTGACCTCCGCTCCTTCCGCCGGGACCTGAAGACTTGGTTGTTTCAACGGGCCGGCCTTGAATGACCCGGGGGGGGGTTGGGTTTATTTTAATTTATTTGGCTTGTTCACTGTTTAATCTTGTTTTATTGTAAATTTTCTCTGTTTTAATGTTAGCCGCCCTGAGTCCTTAGGGAATAGGGCGGCATACAAGTCGAATAAATAAATAAATAAATAAATAAATAAATAAATAAATTCCCTATGAGAGTGACTTACATGTCTGCAGCTGAGTAGGAGAACAGGAGATAGCCCTGCATCATACACTGTTCATCATGAGTTTGGAATTTTTGCAGCTGCTGGAGTCATATATTGTGGGGGACACATTTTGGCTTTTTATTTATCTGAATTTCTCCCCAGACTTCTGACTCCTTATTTGCTTGATATTTTACCAATGATGAATTTGCCAGAACACTATTTGGTATATTATCTCCAAATTCCATTATTCACTCCCAATTACTCATTATTTCAAAATTCCAGTACATGCTGTTGAATTTGTTGATGAAAGATCCCATCCCCAAAAGAAACTTTGATTTGATTATATTAAATTACTTTACTATGATGTGCATGAGCTTATACAAGCACCAATAAAACAGTACTCAAAGCTTGATGGATTCGTGTATCTGATGAATAGGATTACTTTTAGCTCTGTATTTAATTAGTACATAGACAAACATTGATATTTAGAGGAGGAAATGAATGGTGAATTCAACAAAAATTCATTTAAATTATTACATGCCTATTCCAAAACAGTGTAGGAGCAGAGAAAAAAAAATCAGGTGACAGCAACGGGAACTCCTAGGGTTACTGGTGGTAAGCAAAGCAGTTGTGTGACATTGCACTTCTGGTCCCAATTATGTTCATAATTCGAGGACTACCCATATAGTTCCTGTTTCCATTACTAACTGAATACCACTGGATAGTCAAGAATCCACCATAATCGAAGTCATTCCCAGCTTGGTCCCTCCAAGTAAGGTAAGGTACTGTCTCCTCCACTTCCTCTTGAACTTTTTTTTAAATTCATACTTATATCCCGCCCTTCTCCGGAGACTCAGGGTGGCTTACAATTTTTGGAGCGCAACCCAATGCGCTCAGCAATAGCCTTCATTCCATTGTATATGCCTGCTTATTACTAAGCGGCATTTTTACAAAGTCAGCTTATTGCCCCCAACAATCTTGGGTCCTCAATTTTCCTACCCCGAGAGGATGGAAGGCTGAGTCAACCTTGAGCCTGGTGGGATTCGAGCCTGCAATAATTACAGGCAGCTGGAACTAAGTGCTAGGCTATTAACAGCCTGCACCACCAAGGCTAAACTTCCCATACCTGCCTATTTTTCTCCCTCCCCATCTCTTTCCTTTTGGTTGCCTGCTTACCTGCTGCCATCAGTTGCCCCTGCTGCACCCACCACACCTTCATCATGACTGGCCAGGGCTGTATTCCTACCACCTTTTTTCACACCAATGCTTCTGAGGCTTGTCTTGTGCTCCACCTAAGACCTCTGTCCATATTCTTTCCAGGGCCTTCATTTGTGTGCCAGCCAGGCCCTTATTTTGTGAAATAAGGACACAGGTGGAATGGTTCTTCTTTTGCACCAGCAGAGCTGGGGTCTTCTTTCAAATGCTTGCCTTGAAAATGACTTGAAAGATTCTGTTAATGTAGCATTATAATAATTAGATCATTAGATCATCTGTCCATGTTTCCTGTCAGGTCTACTTTGCAAGGGTGACATCTCATTAGTCTGAAAGAATATATGTCCTCCACTCCATCCCCTATATAGCTCAGAAATTAGGGAGGGTCCCTTTTGAGCCCCTTGCCCATCCACATTCCTGGTGCAGGCTAAGCTGCCTTTTATCTGACTATTCCCTTGGCTATGTTTCTTCGCTCTGTCTCCCAAGATCATTCCCACATACCATTGCAGTTCACCAGTTTTTTTTAAAAGGGAAACAGAAGTAAACAAGAACCCACTTTTTAATTCTAGCAGGCATTTATTTATGATTTGGACCTCAGAAAGTTCAGCATATCATCCTATAGATAGAGGAAATAGCTTGACTATGAGTGTATTTCTAAGTTTAGGGGACTTATTATCTTTTTATTTATTTATTTATTTTATTATTTATTTATTTATTATCTTGTAAGTGATTGACAAAATAAATAAATAAATAAATATATTTCGGAAACAGTAAACAGCTGCATACTTTGATTTGCTTGTGAAAATATGATCATGAGTTATAAATGAAATAAATAAATCCAGGATAAATAAAAAAGATATATTATTCAGAAAAGGAAAAGGCAACTACAAAGGCAGGAAGAAACTGCTGGGTATATTGCTTTGGAGATCATATTCAATGAAATGCAATATATTTTAATGAATATACATATTTTATAAACCTTTGCAAAGCAAGAATATAGCAATAAATGTCTTAAGACAGATCTCCCACATCCTTTGATTTATTATCTACTGAATTTTTAATGGTGTAAGTTTAAAACTTGTTTGAATATGAAAGCTTAAAGGATTTTACTGATGAAATACTTCATTTTTAAAGAATTTCGTATAAAGATATAAAATCAGCAGTGACCTGGAAATGCCTTTCTTTCCTGACTCTTTTCATAATTTAGGATCATCAGAAATATTTGATGTTTTAAGACCTGACAGGTTTGGAGCAGTTTAGGTCCATATTACCCCTATTTTCTTTGGCATATAACATCTTTCCCATTATTTTAGAAAAGGTTTTAAATTTTAATAGGTAAGTAAATCAAGAGAAAAAAAATAATTTTATAAGAATAGTATTTGAGAAACAAATTACATGGAGTTTTATTTAGGCTTGTTTTTTAATTTGTTAAGGTAAAGATACTATTGAGTTGAACTTGACTTATTTTAATTAGAAGGATTATTTAATTAGAAGGAGACAGTGTTCCAGTATTCTCATAATTAGCGCATTATGGATGGGGTCTGTTCTTGCCTTCTTCCAGGTTCTCAGTGCAGCCTAGAGCCCTACAATCCCTTGAAGAATTCCCATCTGGGCCAACCCTGATTATTTTCCAAGCCTAGAGATGATCAGCCAAGGCCTGACACCCATAGTCATTCAACATATTGGGCAATTCAACAAAAGTGGTCTTTTACTTTACTGCTCCTTTTCTTCTGATTTAGCAATATTTAAATATATGAAAACCCTTTAAAAATTTTAAAACAGTAATTATTGTCTTCCTTGGACAAATTAGGGATAGGCAATGGTACATAGACTGCAGTATATTGATGGAAAGGATGGAAATCAAGAAACAGACATGAATGCATAGACTCATCGATGGAATAGGAGCTGCACAATATAAAAAGTTAGGAGAACTCTGTGCCGCTCCTACATATGACAAATTTGTGAATAGTAACGTATGGCTTGGGACCATGATGTCTGGGCTTTTACTGCTTGGGACCATGATAGCTGGCTTTTACTGCTTGGGACCATGATAGCTGGCTTTTACTGCTTGGGACTATGATATCTGAAGGAACACCTCTTCACACATCAATTACATTCATTTTCTTCCTTATGTATTTGTATATTTCATATACAAATAGTCTTCGATTTATGTCCCCAGTTGAGTCCAAAATTTCAACTGCTAAGCCAAACAGAGTTAAGTGAATTTTGCTCCACAAAGCACTGCAGTCGTTAAGTTAGTGATATGGTTGTTAAGTGAATCTTTCTTCCCCATTGACTTTGCTTGTCAGAAGTTTGCAAAATGTGATCATATGACCTTGGGACACTGGAAACTTCATAAATACATGCCAGTTGCCAAGTGCCCAAATTTCGATCACATGATAATGGGGTCATCAGTGTGAAAAACAGTCATAAGTTATTTTTTTCAGTGTCATTGTAACTTTGAACAATCATTAAACAAATGGACATAAATCAAGAAGTAATAGTGCTTCCAGTGTTTGTTTTCATTTTATAAGTTACTGTTTTAATTTTAAAAAAACATTTTTCAACTCCTGAGATCTTTAAAAAGAAGCAAGATTATATATATCTAGCAAATATAGTCAATATTTTAGATATATTAATAAATGCATAGAGTTTTGATTGGGGGAAACCTTGCTGTAACATGTTTAAAATTTTAATGTTATTTTATTTGTGAAGAAACTATAAATAACTATGAATAAAGGATTAATCAAAGCTGCTGCTGTGGAGACCTTCAAAATGTACTTAATCAAAGACTTAGCAGAGGGCCAAGCAGTGAAGAATTCCATAATGTATCTGTTTTATGTTTGATGAGCTTTTACTGCCACAACTAATAGAGACTATATATTCTATACATAAAGCAGAAGGCTAAGACTTCTTAGACCCAAACATCTGCAATCACATATAACTAGTGTTTCTATTTTAACCAATGGGATTACTTTGGAGTAGCACATGGCCAGTTGCAGCCTTGGTAAACCAGATTACCTTAAAGCCATCTGTATTATCTTCCCCAGATACTTGTGCGTAAATAGCTGTTTCTGAATCTTCCCAGACTTTCATTTGGTTTGCTATCGTATTGTTTCAGAGACTAATTCAGTAAAAAAGAGAGATATGAGTTAAGATAGGTCATCTTCTTTGAGGTGATAATGATGAAGAAATGCAATTAGTGACAGATATTAAGAGGACCTGTTCAACTCTTTCCCTTTAGCCTGTAAGGCCTTTGAAAGATATATTTGCAGTGGCTAAAAAGACTTCTAGCTGCTGAATTTAAAATTGAAGTTATTTATTTAACTCACAGGAATTATCTGGGAGACATACAAGTATAATAAAAACATTTAAATATCACCAGAGTTCCACAAGTGCTTTTTTTCTGAACCAGAAGAGAAAAAAAACCAGCAAAAAATTAAATGAGAGTTCTTCAGCATTAGAACAATTTTTTCCCATTATGTGGGTTCAAAAATATCTGTGACAATATATCATCATAAAGGTAATTTTATAAATCCAGCACATATAATTTCTTGTCTGCACAGAAAAATTGTCCTGAGATATTAAATACTACTGCCTATTTAAATCCTATTTTATACTTTACTTACTATGATGAAGAATGTCCTCAAAATGTTGATGATCATGATAATTGAAAGAAGCAGAAGATGAAGTTAGCTGAAATTTACACTCCACATTTTTGGTGTTTGGGAGGGATTCCATAGATAAATTCAAGCATCCAGAGTCTAGCATAACCCTTTGATAGCCCTTAAAAGCTTCCATTGTTTTTGACATCTTCATACTTTGGGGGCATGACCTGGGGAGAAGAACCTCCCAAGGAATTAAGGTTTGTTTAAAGTGATAACATATTATCACTAGGTCACTGAAGACATAAGTAGTATACTTTTAATGATTAGCAAGGATATGTGTGAGTTGATTCTGTTTTAGGAAATGGGCTTTGAAAAGATATTGAGACCAATATTGTGTTTCTCTTATACTAGGGCTGGTTCACTCAGGTTAATTCAGCTTGTAATTTTTCACTAACTTCTTTATAAACCAATTGGAAGACAATGCTAAAGAATGTGAATGCACTGAATTATTTTTGAGAATCTATTCAAGCTAAAGTTGCCTATCATTTAATGAGAAGATATAATGGATTAACTAGCAGGTCAACTAACTTAAAACATAGGAAACATGTTCTTTTTACATTTTGTTGGTTAAAAACGTCAGTTTCCTAGAAGATAGAATATATTGCTTTCCTTCTGGTATGGGAAGACTATTTAGGTATGATTTAAATAATCATGTACTTAAAGATGCAGGTGCTCCCACAAATTGCACATTAAAAATCCTTTTAATGGTGATTGCTGGTGACATTGCTAAAATCTTTATTTATTAATTAGATTTCTATGCTACCCATCTCACTTATACAGTGACTGTGGGCAGCGTACAATATAATAAAAATTGAGCAGTGCAAAAACCAAAAGAGAATAAGAAGTTAAAAGTTAAAATGAAAAACTGAGATAAACCCAAGGGTAGCCTGGGAGTGAGAACCTTTTTTATCCTGTCAGCCAATTCCAATAGCAATAGCACTTAGATTTATATACTGCTTCAAAGTGCTTTACAGCCCTCTCTAAGTAATTTACAGAGTCAGCAAATCTGAGTCCTCATTTTACCAACCTTGGAAAGATGGATGGCTGAGTCAACCTTGAGCTGGTGAGAAAAGAACTGCTGGCAGTCGGCAGAATTAGCCTGCAATATTGTATTCTAACCACTTTGACACCATGGCTCACTTCCAATGTAATGGACCTCTGTATTTAAACTGCTGAGCAGTAGTGGAATACTTGTATGTTTCTGATCTTCAGTACTGATAATTTCTTTTGTAAAAAATGAGTCTCAAATTAATTGCAATGGAAGAATAATACCTTTATTTCAATGGAAAATGTTAGCCTTTTACAACCTCCACCACTACTGGCATCATGTAATAGTACCAGATTAATTCCTGATTGCCTGTTTTTCTCAGTAAATGGCTATTAAATTATATCAGATGGAGCTGCTTTGGAAAAATGTTCCTGCACTATAGCCATTTATCAGTGAAGGAAGCTTTCGCCTTTCCCTCTTGCAAAAACAAAGCAAAAACCCAGAGCTGTTCATCTTCTCCAGACAGGAAAAGCTGCTAGAATAATTTCTTTAAAATCTGAACTTCTTCCCCTTTGGAGTTCTCTGCTAACTGTGAATCACATAAGAATGATACTGTTTTGGCATTCTTGGGTGCTAGGTAGGGGAGAGAGACTCTCAGGTTTCCCATATCAATGAACAGTAAAACAGGTTTAGTCAAAAGTCTGCAGAAAACAAGCAGTGGTGTCAGTTGTCTCTCTGGATGGGGCCTTACTTCCTTGCCCCAAATATAATACAAGTGAGGCCCCTCTGGTGCTTTTTGAAATAAAGGACATCCTTAACAGATGAAGCCCCTTCATAAAGTGGAGCAGGGCTGCTTTTGCCATGGGAGCCTTGGGCTCCAAAAACAGCCATCTCTAGCTCCCTCCAAATATTTGCTGTAAGAAGGGACTTTCCTTTGCCAGTTAAATTCAACTTTATTAGACAATTTTACTGCTGGCTGTTAAAATCAAACATGTTCCATTGAACAGTAAACACCTAAATGGCACTAGGGAAGTATAAACAAAAGGCATGCTTGTACTCTTTCCCTCTTTTGCACACTCATGCACATACATGTGTCTGTAGAGCTGTCAAAACTAATGTGATTGTTTTATGGGGGAGGGACTGAGTTTGATCTGAAATGATGTGCTCAAACATGGAAAATTGAGAATTTTTCCAAAATAAATAACTGTCCAGCTAGAGAATTACAAATCTACATACCGTAAAGTCCTAAACCAATCAATGCCAACATCGGTACAATCTCAAATGACTTTTGCAGCTTCCTAAAATAGATATTTCCAACTGTAGGGAGGCTATACCACTGACTACTGGTAGTTACTGTTAAGTTTGCATGAAGAGTCAGACGCGAGGAGTTCCAGCAAAGACTTTATTAGTGACTACAGCTCGAATGGACCCGTCTTGGCTTGGCTACGGCTGCTTCTTATAGCCTGCAGCCGTAGCTGCCAGCCAGTGGGAGTGCAGGGTTTCTTCCCGCACTATTTAAACCAATATCATTTGACATTTTACAAGAACAGTTCAAATAAACCAATAACATTCAAACCTACATACATAACACCCCTCCCCACTAGGTTCAGTCCATACCAAACCCCAACCTATCTAATGTATTCCTTTAAATAGGTGGGGCTCTTACGTGTACGTTGAGACCTTCGTGGTTCAGAAGTTTTAACGTTCTCACCCAGTGAGAGGGAAATGTGTCTACTGACATTTCCCTGTTAGGACTTCCTGTGAAAGAAGATCCTGTTAGACTGTTAGAATCTGGTCTCTCCTCCCAACCCATCTCCATTCCAATGTCAGCACCCAAGTCAGGTAGTGATGTGCAATCTTCCACTTCTAAGGATGGATCTTGGCTTTGTGACAGGGTTCGGGATGGTTCCTGTCGCAACGCTCGTTACACATGGGGTTGATTCCTGTTTGCTGATTTTCCTCCTGTTCCCCCTTCCCCTAGAAGAAACATCAGGTGAGGGACCTAGAGGGAGACAGGGGCGATGTTCTTGAGGGACCCTGGATCTAAGTTGGTCAATGTGCCTGCTCCAGAGGAGGCCATCCTCTGTTTGTACCCTGTAAGAACGAGGGCCTGTGATGTGAGTTATTTCAGCAGGAATCCACAAAGGGTCACCTATAAGGTTCCTAGCATAGACAGAATCCCCCACACTAAAAGAACGAACTTTGGAAGTGGAATCCAGTGGTGCGTTGGGTGCGTAAGTGGGATGAAGGCGGTCAAGGAAGACCTAAGTTTCCTGCCCATCAACAACTCTGCTGGGGACAAGTTAGTTGATGGGCTAGGAGTGATGTGTTGAACACTAAGAAGCTTTTCAAGCTTCTCAGTGATGTCCCCAGGACCCAGCTGCTGAAGCTTCTCTTTGGTAAAGCGTACCATGCGTTCAGCCCGGCCGTTGGCCGAAGGGTGCCCAGGGGCAGTGAGGGCATGTCTGATGCCCTGTTGAGCTAGAAAGGATTCAAAAATGTTAGATGTGAATTGAGGGCCATTGTCAGAGACAAGGACATCTGGTAACCCATGGGTTACAAAAACTTTCTGAGCTGCTTGATAACAGCCTCAGTAGTAGTGGATGTCATTGGAATTACCTCTAGCCATTTGGAGTATGCATCTACTATCACTAGAAAAGTGTGCCCTCTTGTAGGGCCTGCAAAATCAATGTGGATTCTAGACCATGGGCCCCTAGGACATTCCCATTCCTGTGTGGGGGCGTGAGGTGGGGCAGGTCTGACTACCTGGCAATTGGGACAAGAGGCTACCCAGTTTTCAACCATTTTGTCAATACCTGGCCACCATACATAACTCCTGGCCAAACCTTTCATCCTTACAATCCCAGGATGACCCTCATGTAACATTTCCAAAACCTCCCTTTGCAGTTTTGCAGGAATAACCACCCTGTTACCCCACAAAATACATCCTCTTAATACAGATAATTCAGTTTGCCTGGACTTAAAAGGTTGGGCAAGGTGAGGTAGATCTTGAAGAGGCCAACCTTTCTTAATCCAGCCCATAACAGGTGCCAACACAGCATCTTTGGCAGTCTCTCTGGCAATCTCAGCAGCATGGACTGGAAGCTTAGCAACGGTCTCCAGGAAAAAGGTGTGAGTTTCAAGTTCAAAGTCCTCCTTGTGGCAAGGTAGTGGGCAACGACTCAGTGCATCAGCATGTCCAATGTCCTTGCCAGGCCTGTGAATCAGTTTGTAGGAATAGGCTGCAAGAAATTCAGTCCACCTCAGCATTCTTGGTGACAGGATATTAGGTGTAGGTTTGTCTCCTGCCACAATGCCTAGTAAAGGTTTGTGATCTGTAACAATGGTGAATGACCTGCCATACAGATATTCATGAAATTTCTTAACAGCTGCAACAACTGCTAAAGCCTCCTTGTCCAATTGGCTATAATTCCTCTCTGCTTTGGACAGCGTGCGAGAGTAAAATGCAATTGGGGCTTCCGTCCATTGGGAAGCCTGTGACTCAAAACCCCCACTCCAAAAGGGGATGCATCACAAGTCAGAACAACAGGTAAATTCTCAGAGAATTGTATCAACACAGCATCAGACGTGATTAGTCTCTTAATACTGTTAAATGCTGACTGTTCCTTCCGCCCCCAGATCCAAACAGCATTCTTATCAAGTAGGCGATGTAAGGGCTCAGCAATAGATGCTTTGCGAGGTAGAAACATGTGGTAAAAGTTAATAAGGCCAAGGAAGGCCTGCAAATCTGCCTTGCATCAAGGTTTAGGGGCTTCATTGATTGTTTTAACCTTGGCATCAGTAGGATGGATGCCATGCTTGTCAATCATATACCCCAGGAACTCAACTCTGTCTGTTTTGAGTGTACATTTGTCTTCCTTGACTTTTAAACCCGCTTTTCTGAATCTGGTAAGGACTTCTCTGAGTCTTTCTTGAAGCTGAGTGTCATTTTCAGCAGAGATTAATACATCATCAAAATAAGGTACTACCCTGGCAGTCCTTGCAACATTCTTTCCATAAGGCTCTGAAAAATGCCAGGTGCCACGCTTACTCCAAATTGTAGTCTTTTACATTTGAAGGCACCTCTATGGGTCACAATTGTTTGTGCCTCTGCAGTGGCATCATCAACTGTTAATTGTTGATATGCCTGAGCCAAATCCAGTTTAGCAAATACTGTACCCTGCCAAGGGAATGGAGCAGATGATGCACAACTGGTACAGGATATGCGCTCTGTTGCAGCGCATGGTTAAGTGTCCCCTTGTAGTCACCACAGATTCTCACTGACCCATCAGACTTGACTGGTGTGACTATGGGTGTTTCCCATCTGGAGTGGTCAGTAGGCTCTAAAACCCCTTGAGCAATGAGTTTATCTAATTGTGCATCAATTTTTTCCTTTAAAGCAAATGGGACCCTTCTGGGCTTTAAACGAATTGGGGGCACCTTGGGGTCTAGGCTGAAAGCAATAGGGGTCCCCATATACTTGCCCAGTCCTTTGCTGAAGACCTCTGGAAACTCAGACTTCAAGGACTCTTCCCAGTCAGAACTGCTCACGTGATGGATGCCAGTCACCTTGATGCCAAGTGGCTTGAACCACTCAAGTCCCAGCAAACTTGGGCGATCCTTGTCCACGATGGTCAGGGGCAAACGCTTGGTGTGGCCTTTAAACTGCACGTTGAAATCTCTCGCCCAACTACTGGAATCTTGTTCCCTTGGTAGTCTTTGAGAGTCAGTGCTTGCTTCTGGAAATGCTTTTTCTGAATTTTGGGAAAAGTCTGTGGATAGTGTCCCATGACACCATAGATAAATAAGAGCCTGAGTCCACTTCCATTTGGCAAGGTCTTCCTTCAATAAACACCTTCACATGTACTTTTCTGCTTTTTAAGGGTGAAGAATGACCAGTAGTGATTGTTTGGTGCGTTTCATTCTTGCCATTTGCTTCTAAATTTCGCCCCATTTTTCAAGGAAATTGTTGGGCTTAAAGTCTCTATCAGGGAATTTCTTCCTAGCTGGTGGAGTTCTAGATGATTTGCAGACTCTGGCTATGTGACCCTGTTTCTCACAACGTAGGCAAATGGAGTCAAAGAACTTGCAATCAGTGCGGGGGTGGCCCCCACAGCCTCTGCAATAGAACCCTTGCCTGTTCTTCCCAGTGTCTTTTCTTTTCTTCTCCATTCTGAGTTTAAAAATCCCCTCCTCTGCCTCACTGCCATCAGAATCAGAGTCTATTTGTTCGCAATGAGTAGATGTGGATTTATCCCCATCAGAATGGCTTGAGGCCTGGCTTGAGGCCTTGTTAATCTTTTTCATGGCCGCTGCTGAGGACTTGGTGGCTTCCGCTGAAACAGCTTCTTCAATGGCCCCTTTAAACGTGATCTTAGGTTTCATTAATAGTTTGCTTTGTAAAACCTTATCTTTAAGGCCTAAAACAAACCGATCACGCATGGCCTCTTCTAAGTTGGTAAAGTCACAAGCACCCCAATGTCCCTTAAACTTGCCACGAAGTCATTAACATTCTCGCTATCCCCTTGATCCCGACGGTAAAATTCGTGTCTCTTAATGAGGCACGATACTTGGGGCGTAATGGGCTCTCAAAAGTTTTTCTAAATCGGGCCATTCCATTACCTTCAGCTCTGCTGCTCCCGCCAACGCCTTCGCCATTTTGAAGACTGCCGGACGCAGTGCGCGTGAGAAAGACCGCCCTCTTTCTCTCGGGATGCCGGCGAGATCGCCTCCAGGAACATGTGGAAACGATCCGCATACGATTCCCAGTCTTCCGTCGCCGGATCGAACGGGTGCTGGGGTGTTCAGCGCAGCCATCTCGCCAGTTGCTTGTTCGTCGCGTCATCTTCTCTTCAGGGAAATCCCATCCTCGTCGCCAGTGTTAAGTCTGCATGAAGAGTCAGACGCGAGGAGTTCCAGCAAAGACTTTATTAGTGACTACAGCTCGAATGGACCCGTCTTGGCTTGGCTACGGCTGCTTCTTATAGCCTGCAGCCGTAGCTGCCAGCCAATGGGAGTGCAGGGTTTCTTCCCGCACTATTTAAACCAATACCATTTGACATTTTACAAGAACAGTTCAAATAAACCAATAACATTCAAACCTACATACATAACAGTTACTTATTTGTCTTACTTATGAAGAAACTTCAATGCTTGCTCAAATGTTTCCCTGAGCTTTTTGTAATCTACAAAAATCTGCACAAATGCAAGAACGTCTCCCACAGATTTCTGCACAATTAAAAGAAAATAAGAGATTGCTAAGTAGTCCCAAGAGGGCATTACAGTGAGGAAATGAACAGTAAATTTATGAACCTGCATTGTACAATTGAGTTAGGAGCCAATATGGACATTATCTGTATAGAGGAGGGATGCCTGTGTGTGAGAGCAGAGGGAGGGGATGGGAGAATGGAATAACACTAATAATTAAAATGGTTTTCTGGCCACTGAAGCAGAATGTTGTGCACATGCAAGAAAAATGTGATGTGCTGAAGTGCAAGAGACCAGAGGTGACTCTGTGACAATGCTTTATAAGCAGGAAGTGAGGCAAAGGAGAATTAGAGGACTTAAGAAGGAAATAGTTTCTGTTTATTCTGGCAAGGATATCGGGAGGATTTTTTTTGGGGGGGTGGAAGATTCTGAAGCTTCCATCTTGTTGGGGGCAATGACTCTGTAAATGGCTTAGAGAGGGCTGTAAAGCACTGTGAAGTGGTATATAAGTCTAAGTGCCATTGCTATCTTTGTTTATGCTTATTACAAATGCAGAGAAACAGTTCCTGAGAGATTTGTTCTGTAGATTACTAGTTATAGAATGATAAAAAAATAGTTTTCTAAATTATGCTGATCTGATATTATTTGTACTGCACATCCGTATAAGGTGTTTTGACTTACAATTTTTAATTGCCCAATTTGCTTATGTATAATGATAGGCTTTAAATAGTATATTGATTATATTTTAAACTTAGCTTTACATTACATTGTCAAAAATAAATTGGAAATGATAGATAATGGACTAATCTAAAGCTAATGGAATGTTTAGCAGTGAAGTTGGATGCTTTAGATTATCATGTTATTCTTTTTTGTCTTATTTTCACTATTTTCACTTTCAATTTCATTGTACACATGTGCATTGACAATAAATGTTTGATTGATAAGATTTCTTTGAAACAGAAGTGCAATCTAGCAGAAAGGACATAGAAAGCACATGCTATAATAAGAAATGCAAACGATATGAAAAATTGCACTTGATATTAAAAGGGTAATAATTATAATTGAATTCTAATAAAAAAGTTACTTTTCAGTTAATAAGCATAAAATAATTAACTTTAAATTAATGCACAGCTTCAGGACATGAACAATAGAGGATGATAAAATACATGATAGGAAATTGCAGCAATGAACAACTGAATTCCAAAATACTGGAGTTCTTCATTACAACAAAAGAACCATACTGCTAGTTAGACCATCTTATTCTTCTCTCTGTGGTATACCTTCTTACCATGTGCCTGAAATGAAGGGACTTCACTGATGTGGCAAATGTTGGAAAAAATCTATTGGGAACATCCACTTCTGAGACCAGGAAAAAGTACTCAAAACCCAAATTCTTAGAATCAAGTTGTCCTCTTGTAGTACATTAGGAAGAAGATTTTAAAAAGACCAAACAACAACAACAACAACAACAACAACAACAACAACACCAAGCTATTTGCAAGTATAAATACGCAACAAGGCCAACAACCACTACTTGTAAAAATTCCCAGGTCAAGCCATCTTCCTTACCATAATTAAAAAAGAGCCATTCCCTGAGTGGAATTGATTGGCATTCATTGTTTCTACATTATGACTTTAAAATCCTGGTCAGAACATATTTACAAGGCATAGTTGGTATACTATCTGGTTTGAACGAAAGCCCTTGGATGCGTTTGCTAGAAGCTGTCAGACGTGATGGGGGACAGAGGGGGAAAGGAAAGAAACAAAGCAAATTACACTGTGGGAGGAGAGAAGGACAACACTTTATTAAAAACTTGTGTGACATTAACTTTATTAAAAACTTGTATGACATTAACTTGTATGACTATAGCTGTTGCCTGATAATCTTGCAAGTGGGGAATTATTTTAAACTTGGACTCAGAACAGTGGCCCATAGTGGGACATTAGAGCCCAACAGCTGCCTGAAGATGGCAGCTGCTGATACCACCCCTACTGCCAATTCCAAAAGGCACACTTGAGATCCAAACCATATTTGTCCAATTAAGCTAATAAAACAAATCAGCAGCACAGACATTTTAAAACAAAAGAGATATCAGAGGATCAAAAAATATTTCAGGATGAAGCCAATTCCAAGTATCATGATATATTTGTTTGCATTGCCTGTGTCTGCATTGGTGAAGAAAAACAAAACAAAACCCAAAGCAGAGATTCCTTACCAGCTGCTTGTGCAAGAAGCAAAATGTTATTAAGACAAGTTCCATCTGGCTTTGTTCACGGGTTCACTGAAGGGAAAAAAGAAAGTTCTACTCATGAGTTTTATAGCATCTTAGGGATCTTTCCACAAAGAGATTGATAACAGCCTGAACCTGAAAGAAGGTAAGGATGTTGTTACCTGTCAGGGGAATGTATTTTAAATCTTATTTTATTCCCACTATCTTTGGATAGTTTAAATAGGGGGTGTCAAACTCACATTGTCACAGCAGCGTCACATGATGTATTGGGACTCTCCCCCTTTGCTAAACCAGGCATGGGCATGGGCATGGCCAGCACATGACATATCCAGCCCACCGGCCGGGAGTTTGACAGCCCTGGTTTAAATAAACAAGAATCATATCAAGATCTCACATGAGGACTTGTGTTCACAGTCTGGTTTAACTTGGGTTCATAAGAGCTCTGTTTTAGGTATTATTTCAAGATCTTGATATTTTTCTTTCCCTCATTTCTGAATATAAATTGAGCATGTGGTAAAATATACAGTAAGGGTTGTTAGGATACACAGAGGTAAGGTAATTCATGTTCTTTTCTGTGGTGTAGACAAACTCTCTGGGCTTCTCAAACGGCTGAAACAGGAAGCATCCTGGTGTGCTGTGGAGCTGGTTATACAGAGTGAGGCCTGCAGTCTTCATGACATCATAAAATGTGACTGGGATCTGATGTGTATATTTGTGTATGTGTGTACTGGGAGGAAGGGTAGAAGGAATGGACAGGTAAACTTCTGAATAGCCACAATCTATAGGGAGGCAACTGGAGTTGCACTGTGAGAATCAAGCATTGAAGAAAGAAGAGACAGTGATATGTTTAATGTAAAGGTCAAGTGATTTATTTTCCTCCCACAACTTGGAAAACTTAGAGTTCTTCATTTCACTTGTACTAGCTCTTTATTTCTCCATTGAAAGTAGACATAGAATTTCTTGAAAACCACAAAGTTTCCAGGGTGGAAATATACAAGAGTTAATGAAATAGTCTCTTTTGCTCCTGCTTCCAACAAGGCTGGTTAAAAAAATATCAGAAAGGCAAAAAATAAAACAAAACCCCATGTACTTATGTTTTAGTATGATTTTTAAGCATGATTTTTAATTGCCTGGCAATTTGCTTTAGAGTCCAAATTGCATTTTCTCACTAACCATATTGAACATTCCATAGAAGAACATTTGGATTAACCTTAAGAAAATATTCAATTATTTCCCTGGGTAACTTGCCCAACAATTTAAGCCAGGGGCTGGGTCCAAGATATTCAATGCAAAACCATTCCTACAAGGTTTTTACAGGGAGGCAAACTATTTCTATTTAACTTCTTCCAATTAAAATTAATTTGGTCATACTGAAAAAAAGACTTGCTTACTTTAAATCTGCCTGTTCACCTGCAGTAAAGTTGCTCTGGGATACATATCATTGACAAGCAGGATAAAAACAGCTCAGGTTCATTATCTGTACTTTAAAAAGCATTGTAGATATATTTTAAAAAGTGTATTTATTTACATATTACATTAAATATGTAAATAAATAATCATGTTATTTATTAGATAAGCAAAACAATGCCAATCATCCACAATAGTTGGGAAATTTAATTTCAAACCAGATGTGATCTATTAAAATAATGATTCTAGCTAATACATGAAGCCAATTCAGTTTAAATTTTGTCATTAATTATTCAGTTTAAACTGTTATTATGTCAGGCTACAGAACTTTTCCCATTCAATCAACTAGAATGAACTTCTGAAAAAGTATCAAAACGTATCAAAAGGAATCCTTTATTGAGATGAGACAATTCAGTAGGGGTTAAAAGCAGCGTTTAAGGTCTCTCAGGCATGCAGAGATAGATAAGGGAGTTTAAAACCCCTCCCCTTATCTTAATGCCGGCTGGCGGTTCCCCGACGATGAGCCTTTTCTGTCGCGGCCCCTAACCTTTGGAATCAACTGCCTTTGGAGCTCCGCCTGGCCCCTGACCTCCGCTTTAGCATGAGTTGAAGACCTGGTTATTTGACCAACCCGGGCTGTGACCCTTTGGGGAGGGTTGTTTTTAATTATTTTATAAACGTTTGGACTTATAATTTAATCTAATTGTTTTTTAATGTATTTATTGTTCCTTGTTTTTAGTTGTAAGCCCGAGTCTTGAGATGGGCGCATATAAGTTCAAATAATAAATAAATAAATAAATAATGTGTATTTAGTAAAACAAAGAGCCAACATGTTAATTCCCCCTACCCCCTTTTTAGAATGATCTTTTTCAGAATTTCCCAGGGCATACCTAATTCCTCCACCCACTTTTTAGAACAATCTTTTCCAGAGTTTCCCAGGACACATCTCACTGTGGAATTTTCATGGTCTCTTCATCTCCTGGCTGTCTCTCTCAGAGGTGATAGGTTCCAGCCATCTGGGTTTCATCCCTCCATTGTATCATGTGTAGGTTATACAAATTCAATATAAAATTAAATATATTCAGGTTACATCAAGAAGGATTTCATTATCAGACTCCCCCCCCCCTTTTCTTCCGTGTATGACAGATACACGGATCTGACACACATATTCTTAGAGATGCCAAACATGGCCAGTTTGTAACAGAAATGCAGTTATTTATTTGTCTTTATGTTTGTTTGCTGCCCATATTGTCTTGGGGCACCTGTTTAAGTAATTTTAAATATATTATCTGTGTTCATGGGCATCTGAAGCGTGGTCCACAATGTCAAAATAGCAGATGTGACTGGATGATCAATTGTAGACTCTTTTTAGCATGCATTGCAAACACTGCATGTAAGAAGAAGGATTTTGATCATGTGGTTATGGCTACCATGTAGACATGTTTAACTTCCTCTCCATACATAATGTAGCCTCACGCATTCTCCATTTATTCCATGTTCTAAGCTTCTGCTTGCCCAAAATGCTCTGGCACTCCCATTGGTAAATTTCTTTTAAAACAAATACCATACTGAATATGAGTAATCAGAACATAGAGTTTAAATTATTAGGAGTTGTAGAAAAATAAAATGGAAAACCTGCTGGCTCATAATCTAACGGTTTATATTACTTGTAAATTAAAAACAAACATACACACACAAACTCTTCTAATATGTCCTGATTGTTTTTCTGTAAGTTAATTGATTTACAGTGAGGAAATGAATATTGCCAACATTTCAAACAATAACAAAAATTGCTGTTTGATTTAAGCTGGAACTCCAGAGCACTTTATGGGTTTGTACAAAGAAATAATGTCAGTCTCAGATTGCTAATAGAGTTCATCCCAGCAGTCCCATCTAGAGGATTGTAAAAACTGGAATAAAATGCATTTGATTGAGGGAAGACAAGAGAGGACGCGGTTTGTTGTAATATTGTTAGAATTTGGTTTTGCACTGACAGTTGCTATTTGTGTGCTGACTTACAGAATTTGCTTTGTGTCCTAATTTACAGAGAGACAACCTTGTGCTTAAAGATGTTCTGTCTTTGAAGTGCTGTCCAGTCCAGCTGCACTCCTTCAAAGAGAAGGAACTCTAAGAAGGGAGAATCCCAGAGTCTGGAAGTTGCTTGTCAATCCACAGTATCTCTAGCATGTAAGTTGCAAGCATAAGCATTTTCAAAGAGTTGAAAGTAAGAAAGTGGCCAACTGGAAATAACAAATTCTATAATAGAAGAAGTATCCATGCTCTTTTCTGTAGCTCTTAACATGGTATATGTGTATATGTCAATACAGGTCTCTCTGCTGTGGGCTACATAAAATGAAGTGACTATATTATTCATAAAATGCTTCATATGAACTTACATTCAGTTCCCTCAAAAAGTGAAACTTTGGCAACTTTAAGATATGTAGACTTCACTTTCCAGAATTCTTCAGTAAGTAAGCAGCCAATGCATTAGAGCAGAAGTGTCAAATCTTTTGACTTGCCTGGGCCTCATGAGTGAAGAGGAATTGTCTTAGGCTAGATATAAAATACATAAGATAATTAATGTATATAAAGAAACTTCTTTCATTTTAAAAGTATTTTTATTCTAACATTAAAACAAAAGAGGAACCATATTAATAGCTGCATAGAACCACATGGGCCACAGACTGGACAACCTGCATTAGAGGATTTGGCTAGGGAAGGGAAGGAAAGCAAAGGGTCAAGTTCTGAAGAGAGGGTTGTGGATTGATCATCTACAAATAAAATGCTGCTACAGATAATCTATATATCTTCAATAAAACAAATGAGGGTTATGGAAGCAAGGGGGAGTAAGTTAGGGATTATGAAAGTTGCAACAGGTACAGTGTCATCCAGGATTTTTTTTAATGATGATTTTCTAATTATTTTTGTGCCTGGAGGCGGACGGCAGTGGAGACCTCGGTGTTTACCTGGCGGCTAGGCATTGGCTGGTGTGGGGGTGCTCGGCTGTTGTTATCATGCCGGCCCGAGGACCACGCTGGCTTAAAGATCTACCCCTGCTGCTGTTGGCTTTGCAGCGGCTGGGCCTGAGGCTGCTGAGGCTGGTGCCAACTGGCCCCCACCACTACGGCCATTACTTCCGAGATTGCCAGGGATGCCTTTTCCTCCCACTTCGAATCTGTCCAGACTAGAGGAGTTGATGACTCCCACCGCAGTGAGAGGGTGGTGGTGGATTTATTCCAGCTCTACATCCAGCCTTTGCTATTGTGAGAGGACAGCAACGACTGGCTGTATCACCCCACTTGATTGTACTATGGCCTTTCGGCCCAGTGAGTGTCGTGAGCACCACCGCGGTGAGAGGGTGGTGGTTGGACTTTATTCTATCTTTTTTGCCCCAGCTGCCGTGAGAGGGTTGCCAGGATTGGGAGCACCGAGCCACTGAAGATGTACACCTGGACATGATTAATTACTATCTGGCCTTTGTCATCCCCCATCACCCCATTTTATGGACAGCTATGGCTCCACAGACTTATTCGGCTGCAGAATTACAGGCCCTGGGGAATGTCCCCCTTTCCCTGGTGTGACCTGCTAGACTATCCCTGGTCTACCTTAATGACGGATCCTGGGATCCTGAGAGGTGGCATAGCGCAAAAAGGGGTTTTGGAGTTTATAAGAAGAAGGGTTTTAAGGGGTCTTTGTATAATTTTTTAGGTAAATTTTTAAGGGGATTAGGGAGGGGGGTGGGATGTAGGGTCCTGTTGGAACTTGTGGGGTTCTGCTGGATCAGTTCCAGTTCAGGTCAGGGGAGGGTTGCGGCAGGGAGGGGATGGGGTTGGGGCTCTCCGAGACTCTGGGGGAAGGAGTGGGGGTTGCGATCCCCACGGTGATTGGGAACGGCAGTAGATGGATGAACAGAGGGCCATATCGAAACCTGGGAGCACGCCCCCACTGTCTTCGAGTGGTGGCGCGCTCTGACCCTCTTGTTTCTGCCTGCTTCCCTGGGGGAATGGGAGAGCAGGCCCCTGAGCGCAGACTATTTAATAGACTATTTAATAGACTTAGGTCTATTTAAATGCCAGGTCCATTATGAACAAAGCTCCCCTCATCCATGAGTTGATTGAGGAGGAAGACACGGACCTGGCTTGCATTATGGAGACCTGGTTGGGCCCAGAGGAAGGAGTCCCTCTGATTGAGCTGTGCCCGCCAGGTTTCCGTGTGCTGCACCAGCCTCGAACCCAGGGTAGGGGCAGGGGGGTGGCAGTTGTTATTAAGGAGACCCTTTGTCCTTACATAAAGCCCTACATGGCTTAGGTCCAGTGTATTTGCGGGAGCCCCTACTGCCAGCAAAAACTTCCCATCGCCCCATGCACTCCCATAGACAGGACCTCCTCAGGGTGCCGTCGGCCAGACAGTGTCGACTGACGACCCCTGGGGGAGAGCCTTCTCTGTGGGTGCACCCGCCCTTTGAAATCAGCTCCCCTTGGAGCTTTGGATGGCTCCTGACCTTCAATCCTTCCGTCGCAACCTGAAAACATGGCTTTTTCAACAGGCCGACCTGGACTGATGGGTTTTTTTTAATTAACTGGTTTGTTGGTTTTATTTATGTAATTGTGATGTTTATTTAATAGCTTTTTAAATTTTATATTGTATGTTTTTATTGCTGTGAGCCACCCTGAGTTCTTCAGGAGATAGGGTGGCATAAAAATCCCAAAAATAAATAAATGAATAAATAAATAATTTTCTGTATCTTTTATGTCATTTTATTGTGAGCTACTGAGAATGGGACTCAGGTGGAGTTCAAATGGCCTGCTGCTCACATACATTTCCCCCAGCTGTGTGGCAGCTGCCCTGCCTGGGCTGCTTGACGCCATCTCAGGTTTGGCGGTGGAGTTCCCAGGACTTATCGTTCTGGGTGACTTCAACTTGCCCTCTCTCGGGTGGCGGCTTTGGCCCAGGAATTCATGGCCTCCATGGCGGCCATGGATCTGACTCAGGTGATTGATGGCCCGACTCATGAGGGGGCAACATGCTCGACCTGGTTTTTGTCTCGGAAGCAGTGGCGTAATGATCTGGGGAGTGGTGATCTTATTATCCATCCCATTCCATGGTCAGATCATTATCTCCTATGGCTGGCTTTTCGACAAGCTGCCCCACACTGCTGGGATGAGGAGCCTCTTAGGTGGTTCCGCCCCAGGCGCCTGATGGACCCGGAGAGGTTCCAGGCAGAACTGGGGTCTTTTCCTACATCCCTGGCTCTGCTGAGACCGCTGGCAGGGCCATGGGGGCTCTCGACAGAGTTGTCCCCATGCATCCCCTTACCCGTCGCAGATCCCGTGTGGCTCCCTGGTATACTGAGGAGCTCCGGGAGATGAAGCGATGGAGAAGGGGTCTAGAGAGCAGGTGATGCTCGACCCGCTCCGAGTCTGACCGAGCCCAGTGGAGAGCCTATATCAGGACCTATCTGGTAGCTGTGAGAGCGGCGAGAAGGGTCTATTTCTCCACTCTCATAGCATCTGCAGGAAACTGCCCAGCCACCCTGTTTGGGGTCGCCCGCTCCCTCCTTGATCCGGGGTCGGTGGCGGGCCGAGCTGAGGAATTTGGTCAGTTCCTGCAGGATAAGATCACTCGGACTCGGGGGGGTTGAACTCCAATTTGCCGTGGTCTGATGCCGAGGGTGCAAGTGGTCTAGCTAATGTAATGTGGACTGAGTTCGATCCTGTTTCTGAGGATGAAGTGGACAGGATTATGCGACAACTGAGTTCCACCACATGTTTGTTGGACCCATGCCCTTCCTGGTTGGTCTATGCCTCCAGGGAGGTGACATGTGGCTGGCTCCGGGCAGTGGTAAACACTTCTCTGGGGGAAGGTACCTTTCCCGCTGCCTTGAAGGAGGCAGTGGTGAGGCCTCTCCTGAAGAAGCCTGCCCTGGACCCAGCCGAATTGAACAACTGTCGGTCTCCAACCTTCACTTTCTAGCGAAGGTTGTCGAGAGTGTGGTGGCTCAGCAATTTCCGCTTTTCCTGGAGTAAGCGGACTACCTGGATCCATACCAATCGGGCTTTCGACCCGGGTATAGCACGGAGATGGCATTGGTCGCACTGATGGATGATCTCCTGAGGGCTCGGGACAGGGGTTTTTCCTCTGTCCTGGTCCTGTTAGATCTCTCAGCGGCTTTCGATACCATCACCATGGTATCTTATTGGCGCCTCGGGGTTGGGAGTGGGAGGCACTGTATTGCAGTGGTTCGCCTCCTTCCTCTGGGGACACTCGCAATCGGTGTTGGCAGGGGGGGCAGAGGTCGACTCCAAGGGTTCTCACTTGGGAGGTCCCTCAGAGGTCGGTCCTCTCACCCCTCCTGTTCAACATCTATATGAAACCACTGGGTGAGATCATCCGTGGCTTTGGGGTGAAGTATCATCAGTACGCTAATGATACACAGTTATACATCTCCACCCCAGGCCACATCAGTGATGCCCTCTCCGTGATGTCCCACTGTTTGGATGCGGTACGGATCTGGATGGACAGTAACATGCTTTGGCTCAATCCTGCTAAGACAGAGTGGCTGTGCGTACAGACATCTCGGCCCAGTCAAGAGATTCCATCTTTGGTCATGGGGGGAGAGGTGTTACCCCCCCATGGACAGGGCATGGAATCTGGGGATCCTCCTGGACTCACGGCTCAGGTTGGAGGAGCAGGTGGGAGCCGTGGCCAGGGGGGCTTTTGTCCAGGTTCGGCTGGTTCACCAGTTATGCCCATATCTGGACCGAGATGCCCTGCGCATGGTCACTCAGGCACTTGTCACCTCGCGGCTCGACTACTGCAACGCTTTCTATCTAGGACTGCCCTTGCATACCATCCGGAGGCTTCAACTGGTGCAAAATGCTGCCACGTGGGTTGTGATGGGAGTTTCCCAGTTCTCCCATGTTACGCCCCTCCTGCGTGGTCTGCATTGGTTGCCGGTTGCCCTCCGAATGAGATTCAAGGTTTTGGTATTGACATTCAAAGTCCTACAAGACATGGGTTCGGGCTATCTACAGGAACGTCTACTGCCGGCATCGAATACCAACCACCCTGTATGAGTGCGCAGGCAGGGGCTCCTCGGTGTGCCGTCTGCAACTCAATGTCACTTGATGGTGATGCGGGGGAGGGCCTATTCTGTGGCGGCTTCCGCCCTATGGAACCAACTACCTCTGGGGCTCTGCCTGGCCCCTGACCTTCGCACCTTCTGCCACTACTTGAAAACTTGACTATTTGAGCAGGCTGCACTGTGCTGACTCCTCTTGGGGGGGTTGTTTTATGATTTGTTTTAGTAATTTGGCTTGTGGGTTTAATTCTATTTTAGGTAATTATTTATTGTATTGGTTTTAACTGTGAGTCGCCCCGAGTCAGTTCGGGAGAGGGGCGGCATACATGTCAAATAAATAAATAAATAAATAAATAATAAGTGGAATAAAATAATAAATAGTTTGAATTAGAAGTTTAAATGGCAGGCTATAGAAGAGAGCAGTCAGGTTTTAATTACAGATTACATATAATGTTGAGCTCCCTTAAGCCCCCCAGTTATTATTCCTCCATGCTGACAGTTTATTGCCATTTTGAAGTTTCATTATTCAACCGTCCACTCTACCCTTTTTCCATAGTTTTCTTTTTCTAAAAAGGTCCAATATGAAAATCCAATACACAGTTGATTAAGTATCATTCATATATATACATACATACATACATATATCTCCCAGGAGAACGAAGCTGAAGACACCAGCCTGAAGATGATGGATGAGATTTCGTCGAAACGTTGCCAAGGTATTCTCAATCCTACACGGGACAAGACCCGAATACACCAAGACCTACATATATATATATATATATATATATATAGAGAGAGAGAGAGAGAGAGAGAGAGAGAGAGAGAGAGAGAGATACACACACACACATATATATACACACACATATATATACACACACATACATTACATATACACACATGTGTATGTATGTATGTGTATGTATGTATGTATATATGTGTGTGTATACACAGACACACACACACACAAAACCTTTTGCAGTATATGTCCTGTCTATTTCTAAAGATACTTTGTCTTAAAATAAAGTATATTCTATGTGTAGTTGGCCTTCTTTTTTCTAAGCTGCAAATTGCATCACTAAGATTTTCAAAGTCTGGTGGCAGGTCATGATTCCTGTGTACATGTTGCCACGAGGTGGGGATTAGATAGGATCATATTGGAATCTATCAAGTTTTATAGTCCTCAGAAACTTCAAAGTAGCAGAAAGGGAGTTGTAGAGAGATCAAATGCATTACATTATCTCTCGAACAGCTGTAGATCATGGCCAGATTTTGTTGCTTTTTATCAAATAATCAGTCTTTTTCTTTTAATAGAAATGATTAATGTAATAATGGTAATAATCTCCATTAGTGTATGTTCCTCTTCTCACAATCTGATTAATTCCATTTAATCTTTGAATAAGGGGATGGCTAAGTGAACCTCAGGGTGGAGAGAAGTACTTTGTGCACATCTGTCTTTTAGGAAAATTTCAGATTGAAAGGATGCTAAGCAGCCATAACTGTATCTTAGAAAAGATTCATAATGCAAAAACATCTGTGCCTAGTTCGCTTTCAGATCCTCAAGATGATGTGTTCCCTATTTTCCTGACTGTAGTGGCCTCTAGCTATTTTTAGAGTTGTGGGCATAGGAGACATATTTGAAGATCAGCCACATGTTTTTGTACAGTGCTAAGAAATTCTGTTACCAATTTAGGAGGTTTATTTAAATATATAGAAATGAATTAGCTCTCTATATTTTACATCTGGATCATTATACATAACTCCATTTTTAATTTTTTAAAAACAATGAGCTACTAGAAGTTATTTTTAATAATTATGTGTATTCCATCTTCCTTATACTAAAGATGATGCAATCCATATTTGGTTTTCTCTAAGCAAGGCTGTTGAAGAATTGTATGGCAAACTTGATAATTGCTTTGTTTAAGTAAGTTACTTACTATATATATAATAGGTGTGTTAAGAGCCAAAAGGTCATGTACAGGTGGTTCTTGTTTAATAACCACTCATTCAGTGACTGTTCAAATTTGCAATAGTACTGAATGAATCAGCATTGTGAAGGGTCCTCAAAATTCTGGCCATCACAGAATTGCAAGGGTCGTGTGAACATGATCCTGATATTCAGCAAATGGCTTAGATTTCTAACATTGCAGTGTCTTGCTGTTCTGTGATCACAATATGTGACCTTCTCTGCCAGCTTCCAGGAACTATAGTCAATGGGGAAGCCAGTTAGAAGTTGCAATCACACGAGTTCCTTTCTTAATAGCCCACATCGTTCTTACTTAACAACAAGGAGCACCTGTACATGCTCTTTAAATGAGGATTGCTGGAACTGCTTTGTTAAGTGAAATGGTCACATGACAATGGGCTTTATGCCTGAAATGCTTAGTGACAGAAATTCTTGTCTCATTTACTGTTATTAAGTGAGGCTTATGTGTAGTTAGAATCAAAAGCTGATATGATTCTAGGAATACATTTGCACCCAAGTATTCTCCTTCCTTCTTATATCAGAGTTTGAGAGTCTTTATGTGAAGTCTCTAACTGGACAAAGTAATAAAGAGTTAATAATAATTTTGACTTCACATATGTCATCTTAGTAATGGACAACAAAATTTCCAGATAGGTTATCAATAATATAATTTCCCTTATTGAGACATGAATAATATTAAACTAGATATAACTACGTTGATAGAACAATTCTGCCAAAAAGAAAAAAAGGAAAAAAAGGCACTGAATGCTGACATCAATTTCTGCTGAAATTTGTCTTTCTTAGATATTTTTTTTAAAAGTACAGTGCTAAAAGTTCCTTGCAGACAACAATGATTAATGTTACAAAAGAGAACTTACGTTAGGTAAATATACAGCTGACATAACTGCACTCAGAAATGTACCTATTGAATGAAAGTGGAGTATCTATCTTTCCTTGGTCCAATACCTGAGGAAAAAATACAGATCTTTGATATTTTATAAAAACCCAGAAGAATTGAGGCTACCTCAGGACCATAAGGGATATGTTGTTTCACAGGGTAGGCCCAATGACAGAGCAGGAATGTCTCCTGGATCTAATCAGATGACACTGTTTAATAGAAAGGACCTGGAACTAGCCCACTCTTTCAGAACTTGTGAAACAGGCAGAAATAATTGAGAGAATCAAATAACGCAGCTCTATGCCATGAAGGACTTTGTAGATGACAACCAGTACCTTGAAAAGCTCTAAGAAGCTTACTCATAACTAGTAATGTTACTTGGATGTACCAGAGCGTACATATATTCTGGATCAGTTGCAGCTTCCCTGTGGGCTTCCAAGTGAGCCACATTGTTAAAATCCAGAAGTAAAGTAGTCAAGGCATGAGCAGGACTACTAATCCAGGATGAATACAACCAGAACACAAGAAGGATGTGTGCAGAGACCATTCTGTTCATGGCTACTATCCACTTGTAGTAGAAACTGAGAGTTCAGGATGGTCATCATATTGTAACCTAGTTCTTTCTGGGACAGTAATACCCATTAAAAACTAATGATGGAAAGTCACTAGATTGAGAGGCCCTAAAACCCACAGCCACTCAGTTTTTTGGGGGGTTAAATCTAACCCTGTTCTTCCCCATCTAGGGTCTCAAAGTCTGCAGACTCTGAGATAGAACCTTGATAACATGACTTGGTCAGATACATAACTGAATATCACCAACATTCTCATAATACCTAACCTTATGGATGACCTCACCCTGTGGCTTCAAATAGATGTTAAGTAGGAAATGGGGAAGAATGGAGCCCTGAAGAAACCAACAAAAAACGGGCTTCAGACTTGACCTTCCCCTGAAATCTGCCCTGGAAGAAAGAAGAGAACCACCACAATACTGTCCTTCTCACTGCTAACCCCTTGAGCCAATCTAGAAGGATACTGTAATTGATAGTACTGAAAATACTGGGAGATTAAGGAGACTGAGGATGAATATATGAGCACCATCCCAATTCTGTCAGAGATAATCCAGAAGAGCAATAAATTCTGTCTTATTATTATATAAGTTTTGAACTGTGAATGAAAATAATAATTTACTTCCTCTAGGGCTCTCTGAAGCCATAGTCTGAGAACAGATTTTGAAATGTCTGCCTGTAGGAAACAAATCCATTGGCCATTTCCCTGGCCATTCTTTCTCTATTAGATAGGATCATGTAACAGGTTGTGTATAGGATCCTTTCTTACTGAAGTGGAATGTGTAATCTTTGTTAGGGATGGACATTGGGTGTTGTAGTTTCAAACTGCCCAACAGTAGCAGTCTTTTCTCTCAACAATGGAAGTTGATAAACATAAATGAATTTCTGTATAGAGTTAGAGTGTTCATTTATTTTTTCCTACTTGGAAATACTACAATTTTCCCCAGTTTAGCACTTTCTAGATGTCTTCAGATGACACGTTCTATGATTCTCAGACAGCACAAGTACATCTGGAGAACACCAGATTGGTGAAAGTTAATTATACTATGTCTATTATTCTGTGACAATAAAGGATCTTCCTGAAAATCATTGTAAGAAGTAACACTCCCCAACCTGTTAGTAACTGTCTTACATTTACCAAATATAGATATGCTTGCAATTTTATTTTATAGTCTGTTTAATAGCATTGGGTTACAAGTAGGTGCCAACATCATAATAAACTTAAAGGGAGAGAGCATCCTGTCTTAAAAAATGTAAATGTTGGCTTCTGCTTTTTAAATTCTGATAGAGCTAACTGGATGTTAAGGCATTAAAGCACTCAATTCTACATACTATGGGACATCAGATTTGGCAAAATCCCTTCAGTGGATATGGATTTCAGGTCATACTTTTGACTGTCCAAGACCAGAAGTCCACAAATGTAGCTCTTTTACACCTTGATCAATAGCATGTACAACTAATTCTTATTTATTTCAATAACAAAGAAATAGCTTAAAGTTCATAATTTAAAGCAAGCATTTTATAATAAGTTTTCTCCCTCTTGAATATCTGATCTTCTTACTGTGATAAATGACAGTTTATAACACTTTACATACCAGAAACTAAAGTTTGTAAAGCCACTTTTGCTTAGCACTGAACTATATCACTGCCTGGAAAACAAATTATTTGCTGACATATCATTGGTTACAATCAGAGCTGGCCCAGATTGCTGGCTGCAGAATCTCTGGAGGTTTTTTGGCGAGTCTTTGCTAATGGGTCTCCTTAACCTCTGAAGAAATGAATCTTGCAGGTTAAGAATTCACTCAAGCTAAGATATTTTTGGGGCCAAGTGATTGAACTGAATTGCACAATCTGAAAAGAAATGAAGGGGCCACCTCTTGAACTACATATGGCTTTACTGCAGTTTCAAGTCAGTCAGTATTGTGCATAATCAAGCTGGCCTTGATTCTATATCAACAAGATAGATAAGTAATTGACTAAGCAGTTTCCAATCTGAAAAATAAATATTTGGGAAAGGCTTAGTGATAGAAAGTGCATTTAGTGATAGAACACATGAGCCATGGTGGCACTGTGGTTAGAATGCATTATTGCAGGCTAATTCTGCAGATTGCCAGTAGTTTGTTTCTTACTAGCTCAAAGTTGACTCAGCCTTTCATGCTTCCAAGGTTGCTAAAATGAGGACCCAGATTGTTGGGGACAATATGCTGGTTCCGTAAATCACTTAGAGAGGGCTGTAAAACACTATGAAGCAATTGCTCTTGCTATTGTGTGAAATAGTCCTGGTGCAATCTTAGACACTGTTAGGAAGCACCGCACCCCATATTTTCCTCTGTAGGGAAAACAATATTTTTTTAAATGTCTGCTATACTAATAGAATAGTTGAATGCCCATGCATAAAAAAGTTTGAATGGATTAACCCAAGATCTACACAACCTGGGTTTAGAATCTTGAGAACCTGGAACCATTACCCTGTAATTGGAGGGACAGGTTATGAAGTCTAAAAATGGGAAATACAGTTAGTCCAGATATAAGTACCCTAAAAGAAGCTTAAAAGCAGCATGGAAAGAATAGTAGAAAGAATGCCTTTAAACTCTCTAGCAACATTTTCCAATTGATTTCCTTTTCACTCATCAAAATTTCAATATATAAAATCATAAGAATATAAAGACTGTGAACCAAGGATAAAATTTGATGTAGTCTTTGCTGTCTTTTTCTGAGAATAAACAGAATCTGTCACTGATGAAAAGAAAATGTTAAACAGGGAGTCTCCACTGATCAGATCAAATAATCTTTATCTGTTACAGTCTTCTTTGGCTGAATGTCTTTCAGATGTGTAGAATTTCACCTTTCATAATATCTAACCAACTTGATAAAAAAAACCTGGGTGGTCACTGGCCAGGGTTTGGTATGGGCTGATCTATTTCATGCAACCCTCAAAAGGATTTTATACATTTCAGAAGGCAGAGAGCCTGTGACACTGTTGAATCCCCCTTGCTTACATGACTCTCCACATTCCCTTAATTATATGGTAGATTTGCTTATCTCTGACCCATGCTTCTCCCTTTCCCATTTGAAGGCTGGGGTGGGGGAAGGGGTATTGATAGGGGTTTTCATGTGCTGCTTGATCCCCTTCCTAGTTTTTTCCTTGCCTACATTCTGCCTCCCATCTGTTGGGTAATATCACACCATCTATATACTTTTCTAATGACAGCTATGTCAAAGAACCATTCCCCACTCTCCACCCCTTAAAGTGGAGTAAAGCCTGCTGGAAGGTCCTTAGAGGCAGAAAATAAAGGACATTTTGAACTCTTATCAATAATGTACCATGCTAATCAACAGTTTGCATGCAGACAAATTAACCCTGTTCTAACAGGATCATCAGCATGTTCAAATTAAAACTGTGATTTATAAAAGGAGCAGTTCAGTGCTTTCACAGGGCTTATCCTCTTGGCATATTGAAGGAAGTGAATAGGTTGCATGAAATCTTAGTCTTCTGAAAACGATAAATTTACTCCACTAGTTTTCTTTTTAATAAACTACTCCATGGATGATTTTTTTATTTATTCAGAGGATAATTAGGACTGCAGAAAAAACAATTACTACCAACCTGCATTCAATCAAGGACCTGTATACTGCATGAGTCAAAAAGAGGGCTGTGAAAATATTTACAGGCACCTCACATCCCGGACATAAACTGTTTCAACTCCTTCCCTCAAAACAATGCTATAGCGTACTGCACACCAGAACAATTAGACACAAGAACAGTTTCCCCCCGAAAGCCATCACTCTGCTAAACAAATAATTCCCTCAATACTGCTCAACTATTACAAAGTCTGCACTACTATTACTGTTAATCTTCTCATCAGTCCTTATCACCCATCCCACTTGTGACTGTATGACTGTAACTTTGTCACTTGTATCCTTATGATTTATATTGACTGTTTCCTAGTATGATTTGATTGCTTATTGTACTCTATGACTATCATTAAGTGTTGTACCTTATGATTCTTGACTTTTGATGAATGTATCTTTTCTTTTATGTATACTGAGAATATTTGCATCAAGACAAATTCCTTGTATGTCCAACCACACTTGGCCAATAAAGAATTCTATTCCATTCCATTCCATTCTATTCCATTCCATTTTTAAATTTGCCTAAATAGATGTTTTCATTTATTTGTTGTATTTAATAGCATATGAGCTTTGCTGCACTCAGTACCCGCACTTTTCTGCTAGGCAGAACTATCAGTTAGAAATTGGTTTGACAATAACACAATTATACCGATAGTCCTCTTTTGAGCCCACAGTTGTTACTGGCATCTCAGTTATTAAGGAAAGCAGATGCTAAAGAAACTGTGAGTATGTTTATGACCTACATAAGCCTTCCTTTGCTTTATTGGTTTTCTGAAGATTGTAAATGCAAGGATTGATCATAAACTTACTTTTTTTATCAGCATTGTATTTGCAAATGGTTGCTATACAAATCAGTCACTAAATGAGTACTATCTGTATGTTTCATTTCAAAATGGCCATATTTAGAAGCTTCTGATTTTGATATTAGAGTGGCAGGGAATATGTGAAAATGTTATGTGGCCATTTCTAAACTTGGGATTTTGAAAGGATTGAGAGTCATGAATGACATTCTGGAAAATATGAATTTGTCAATGATTTCCAGTCATTTACTTGACTCTTTAAGGCTGGCAAACACTGCAAACAGTGAGAACAATGTGTAGAAGATAGTTTAACTATTATTCTCAATATACCTTGGTGCAGAACACATGCTTTGCAAACCAAGATTCTCATTTTTATAGCATCACTAGGCAGAAACTAAGATCAAGCATGTTAATTTAGCATCTGAGATGGAAAAACCCACAAGAAGTGTGCTGTCTTTGGAAACCAATACTAATAACTATGAACTTGTCCTTTCATTAAACCCCAAATCAGTTGCCTCCTCTGTCTCTTCTTTAATCTGCCATATGCTAATGCTAGAAAAGTCCAGACAACTTCTTCCATTTGCTGTCTCCTGCTTGCCAAGAAGCATGTGGGAACACCAGTGGCAGGGGATTGCACCATGAGTTAATTGGCCCACCTTTTATAATTTTGGAGGATTGGGCCTGGCTAATGGGAGAGCAGAGGGGAATAAATCTGGCTTCTCCCATTTCCTTATGCCTCCCTCTGAATCTGGCATCAGTATGATGAATTAAATTGCTTAGGACAGATTGTTTCATGGCAGTTTTCCAGATTTGGAAATATAATAATATGCTGTACATTTTTACACTGCTAAATTTTGAAAGATAACAAGGTATTAAAAGATGTCTGGTAAGATTTATGTTGCTAGAGGCTCCATTTATAAAACAAAGCTTGTTCCTCTGTTTTGTTTTGAAGATGTTAACCTTTCCTTTCTTTAGTAAGGCATATCTAAAAATACAAAAACTTAATTGGGGTGTTCCTGGTAAGTAGAAGTAATGAGATTAGATTAAAGAAAAATACATTTTCATGAGGCTATCAGGAGGCATACCACAGCAGTGAGATGTGACAGATTGCATAGTGCTAACACATGGAATGTGGTGGAAGATTTTGCTATTTAAGTTTCTAAAAAGAACCTGAGGGAGTATTTGACTCAAAAGACTTTCAGTGAGGTAAAGGTCATTGCACTCCCAGAGGTTCTCTCAGGGTCAATTCACACATTATGTTTTGTAGACATATATACCCTAAAATGGGGTGGGGAGATGTGATGGGGAGAATGGGTATATCTCAAAATGTGATGAATGAGAAAACACATCTACCTTAAGTACCCATGTCCCTTCAAATATATGTTTGTCTTGCCTCAGAGGGAGCTTAACAGTCAATAATTAATTTTTCCCTTCCTCTCCTAATTCTATCTTGGGAGCCAACTCAATTGTGAATCTGAAATGTGACAAATTCTTGGGAGTCTTAAATGTAATAGTGGGAATTGGTTTGTGTATTGAGATTCTTTTCAATTCTAGCATCTAATATGGAGAAATACTGATACCATAAATGTGTGTAAAAATACTGAGGTTAATACCGCCTAACTGCTGAAAAGTGGGCAACAGTATGTTGCCTTCCACAGTAGTCTCTAGATGAAAGATCCTAACTTGCATAGAATAGATAACAAGTTTTAAATAAAACTGGAGTTTGCTTGCACTCATGGCATACTAGCCAAAAAACATTGACTGGTAAAATCCATATTTTAATATCACATATGTGATTATGGCTCATAACTTGTTCTACACCTTCTCTGTTTTACTAAAACCCATTTTATGAAAGTCTCAAATGACCAAAGCCATGATGGGTGACAAAAGTCAAACGTTGTGGGTCTATCTGGTGATGATTTTGGCATATGAAATACTGTAATTTGGAATGCAAAAAGGGGTAAATGGTAAAGTAGATAAATTAATAAATGAAAGAAAGAGAAATAAAAACTTTGCATGATAGTCAAACTATGAGAAAAATGAAGCATTTAATAGGTCTGAAAAATATAGTCTGATTTTTGTGCAGTAGAACAAATGAATGGATGAATACCAGAAAGAAACTGAAAGTGTAGGTTTAACAATGCATAAAAGTAACAAAATTTGAACCAGAAAAAATGAATTGATGCCATTTAAGTTGCTTTGGGTATGCATGAAAATAGGAATCTATAGATTTGTGACAGTTGTATTTTAGATTATGGTGAAAGGTGATGATAGAAGAACTAGATTAGAAACTAGAAATCAGTTTTGTGGAAAAAATAATGTTTTAAATGTTATCTGGGTGAAAACATTTTACTAGGTGGTATAAATAGATTGCTGGGAACAAGATGAGATGATACAGAAAAGGTAATTGGGCCATTCAGAAACCCAAGAATGAATAAAAATGCTGAGAATCTGTTGAGCATCTGCTTTAAAAATATACGTTTTGAATACAGAACTTAAGCATAAAGTTCACATAGAAAAGGAAGGAATGAAAAGACATAGATGTTTTGATTGTTTATTATGAAAGAGGGAGATGTTTAATAAAAAATACAACAGTGGTGTGCAGCTCTCTGACCATTGTTTGGAATGGCAAGAGTAGATCACAGGATGAACATGAAAGAAAAGGAAATGTATGGAAAAAAAACTAGAATACAAATAGAATAACTGCATGAAGATGAAGTACAAATCTTGTTTTAAAATCTACTTATGTCTATGAACAGGTATTACTATCCCAAAAGAATAGATGGAAAATAAATGTAAGTAAAAGAATAAAGAATTTGTTTATAAAAGAATATAAAAAGAAGTACACAGAGTAAACAAAAATATCTAGCTCAGCTAAGGGGAATTATGAAATACACTTGTAGAATGATGAAGTGAAAGAGGCTATGGATGAGAAAAATGCTTTTAAGAGAATAAGTGCTTTAAAAATGAGTGTAGGGTAAATATTATAATATAATAGTACAGAATAAAAACAATAATAGCAAAGAAGGTAGATAAAGAGAACAAGAAAGGATTAAAAATCATGGAAAATGTTGAATGATTCTGATGGAAATAAAATTATTTTGGAAGTTGAATTAAAAAGATTAACTAAAGTCTATGGTCCCATTTTCTCAAAAGATTAAAGATCTAATTTACATTTGCTACTTATCAGCAGATTGCCTACAGAAGTAGGGTTTATATGCATAAGTCTAATAAAATATGGGAATCATTTATACAAAACAGTTAAAGCATGATAGTAACATAAGTGTATTAGATAACTCTGTATGTGTGTGTGTAAACATTTTATCTGTTTTAATTTAATATGTACATTTTAAAAAGGGGTGAGATTTCCTCTATGAGTGAATTATGCCCCTCCCTCTGTTCTGATAAAGGCGTGTGTGCGCACACACACAGGGGATAAAAATATTTTGATTCATCTAATTTAATCCAATATTTATTTATTTATTTATTTATTTTTTAAATTACATTTATATGCCGCCCTTCTCCGAAGACTCAGGGCGGCTTACAATTTTTGGAGCACAACCCAATGCGCTCAGCAATAGCCTTCATTCCATTGTATATGCCTGCTTATTACTAAGCGGCATTTTTACAAGGTCAGCTAATTGCCCCCAACAATCTTGGGTCCTCAATTTACCTACCCCGAGAGGATGGAAGGCTGAGTCAACCTTGAGCCTGGTGGGATTCGAGCCTACAGTAATTGTAGACAGCTGGATCTTAAGAGCAGGCATTTAACAGCCTGAGCCACCAAAGCTCTTAATGCTAGAAATCCAGATCAGAAATATATCAAACAACAAGCTCTCTAGTTTTAAAGCCTTCTAGAAAGAATGAATCCATGCTTTTATCATTAATCGTAAAGTTCTTTACAATTTGGGTCCGGGGTACTTGCGGGAGCATCTCCTGCCAATATCAAATACCGATCGCCCTGTGCGTGCGCACAGACAGGGACTCCTCGCGGTGCCGTTGGCTGGACAATGTCAGCTGGTGGTGCCTTGGGGAAGGGCCTACTCTGTTGCGGCCCCCACCTTATGGAATCAACTCCCTTTGGAGCTCCGTTTGGCTCCTGATCTTCACTCTTTCCGCCATGATCTGAAGACCTGGTTGTTTGAACAGGCTGGGCTGGACTGACTTCCTGGGTTTTTTTAATTATTTTCAACTATTTTTAATTATTTGTAATTGTTTTGTAATTGGGCTTGCTAAATTTAATTCTTTTTAAAATATTTATTGTTGATTGTGTTTTAATTGTGAGCCGCTCCGAGTCCTTGCAGAGAGGGGGTGGCATATAAGTCCAATTAAATAAATAAATAAACTATTTTTTTAGAAAAACCGTCTAACATACAAAGTATTTTAAGAACAACACAAAAAGATTGACTAACTAATTTTGAGCTGGAAACTAGGAGAATAAACCTTAGTTTAGACAATGGATAGAGCCGTTTTAATGCTAAAACCTTGATAATGTTACTTTTGTGGTCCATACACCAGTTAGGATTATTTTGGCATCCTTTTCAGAAAAATGGTTGTAAATAGTTTGAGTTATTTTGGAAAACTCCTGCCAAGTACAAGTTTGTGTGGGAGATTGGCTGCTGGGTAATTTATTATTTTTTCCAATATTTGTTGACCTAAAGTGACTTTTCCATATGTATCCATTCAGAGGATTACTTCAAGATTTTTTAGCCTGAGAAGGAAATGGCACATTTCCTCTTTTTTCTCCCTTTTTTTTGTTATGAAACAAATGGAACAAAACTGACCAGAAAAACAAGTATACAATGCATCTCTTCTTGCTTGATTCAGTGTACAAAGACATAGCTTCCTGTCTGTGATATTTGCCAGAAGAAGAGATATTAGGGAACAACTACAGCAATTTAAGTCAATGACTTCCACTCAGTGTCAAAGAGCATGCATGAGGTTGGGCCAGTGTTTCTTTACATATTTTCTAACTATTTTTTTTCAATTTGAAGGAATTTCTTGGTTCTGTTTTCCAAAAGAAAAGAAAGTTTTGGGGTTTTTTAATGCAGGGGGAACACCAGTAAGAAAACGCATAAGCCATAAGTCCCCAGAGAGAGAGGGAGATTTCTCATATTGAAAGGTTTGATGAGAGGGTCACCAGCTTTCCATTCCCCCATTGCAAACACACACTCGAAATGTTCCTTCTTGGCTGTGACTTTGACAGTTGTGTGAATACCCTATGAATCGTTCCATGAGGTTCCTGGGCCAATTAGGATTTCCTTCTCTGTGTGGAGGTGTTTTGTACATGGATCATCTGTAATTTTACAGTGATTGTTCAGATAGCTGCCAAATCCACAACTGTTTGGAGGCTCATTACAAGACTATCCACTCATATATTCCTTCAAAATGTGACTGGGTTTGAATGAACCCTGTAAACAGGAGGCCCTACAGAGAATGATAAACTATCTGGCAACTTTATGAAACAAGAAGTTCACAGAGAGAATGGCTGTGAGCAACTGGCTAATGGCCAGGGTTAAACTGAGTGCTAAACTGAATGTTAAACTGAGACATTTCTGATATAGTATGCCAGGGAAGCTAATATTCATAATTCCTTAGGAATAAGTCAGAAATGGGGATTATTTCACAGGAAGCATGCATAGGCTCAGTTGGCATTTATAAGTAATTCTCTCCAGGGAACATTTATATGAATTGTGGGTGAACTTATTTTGTAATATGAGTTCAATGTTTCTCTTGATCTATGATACTGAATAGAGCCTAGAAATCACACCAGCATTAATTAACCTTTTAGCATGTTTTTTAAGAATTGGTGATTCCAAAACTATAAGTAATATAAACAGATCAGATAAGATGTAAGATAAGAAGACAATCAAATAGTGCACAACATGTTATTTATTTATTTTCCACCTGTATTCCACCTTTATTATTTTTACAAATAACTCAAGGTGGTAAACATATCCAACACACTTTCCTCCTGTTATTTTCCCCATAGCCATGTGGGTTGAATTGAGAGACTGACTGGCCCAAAGACTCCCAGGTAGCTTTCGTAGCTAAGACTGGACTTGAACTCACCGTCTCCTGCTTTCTAGCCCGGTGCCAAACTGGGTCTCAGGATGAATCCAGATTAGTACTCACAAGATACATTGTGTTAATATTTGTATTCCAGCTAGGTTGGAACACATGATTTGAAGAACCTGTAAGAGGGTTGAAATTTTTTCCAACCCATGCTTCTCAGTTAATGTCATCTTAAAAGTTTCACAACAGACTCTTAGTATGTTGTTGGTTCCCCAACATCATGTTTTTGGCTATATTTTATTTTTTATTTTATTTTATTTGGACTTGTTTGCCGCCCCGTCTCCCGAAGGACTTGGGGCAGCTCACAACTAAAATACGAACAATAAATAATTTAAAAAACAATTAAACCCAAACAAGCCCAAACAACTAAAATCCAATTTAAAACACCCCCCCCCCACAAAAGTCAGTCCAGCCCGGCCTGCTCAAACAGCCAGGTTTTTAGATCGCAGCGGAAGGAGCGGAGATCAGGAGCCAAACGGAGCTCCAAGGGTAGCTGGTTCCACAAGGAGGGAGCCGCTACAGAATAGGCCCTCCCCCGGGGCACTGCTAGCTGACACTGTCTTGCAGACAGCACCCCAAGGAGTCCCCATCTGTGCGCACGCACAGGGCGATCGGCATTCAATGTCAGCAGGAGATGCTCCCGCAAATACCCCAGACCCAAGCCATGTAGGACTTTGAATGTTAATAATAATACCTTGAATCTCACCCAGAGGGCAACCGGTAACCAATGCAGCTTGCGCAGGAGGGGTGTAACATGGGAGTATTGGGATATACCCATCACAACCCGCGCGGCGGCATTCTGCACCAGTTGAAGCCGCCGGGTGGTATGCAAGGGCATACCATTATATCCCAGATCAGTGGTGGGATTCAAATTTTTTTACTACCAGTTCTGTGGACGTGGCTTGGTGAGCATGGCAGGGGAAGGAGACTGTAAAATCTCCAATCAGAAGTGGTATTTGCTGGTTCTCCGAACTACTCAATTGTTCCGCTACCAGTTCTCCAGCTGCTGAATACCACCTCTGACCCAGATGTGATTGTTTGGTTTTCTTTGATTCAACTCAATACAACCTACAGACTCTTCCTTGGTCCATTAGGCCTCACTTTTCTTTCCAAGAATCAGGGTCTTCGCTGTTTCTACAGTTTTACATTCCATGACATTTAAAGTAAATATTCATTCACTCAATCACATTTTGGAGTTTGTACCCTGGTTTAAATGAAATACATTTAAAACTTTGGTATGTAGGCATGTGCTGGTAATCCCATGGCCTGTGTTCTGAGAAAAGGAGGAATGTATAATGACTTTTTTTTTACTGTACTGACATAGAATTATTATACAAACTCCAATTGTTTTCATTTTCATTTTTAAAAATCTGGGTATCTTGTTCTTGAATAAAACTATTTTATTTATACAAAATACTTTTTTTTCCTGATTGGGATATCTTGCCTGAGGATTATTTCTGTGATGGCAATAGGATAGCATGACAGTAAAGGAGAAAAATGTTGGACATCTCAGCAATTATATTTTATAGTGTGATTCTGAAAAGTTTATTTAATTTTTTGAGGATGATGTTTGCTGGAAATACATGCTGCCACCTGAATTCACCTATAGAAAGGTGGTTGGGCTTTAGGACCTCATTGTTGTACTAAAAGAAACAAGAACATGACTTTTCTGGGATTTTTTAAATCAGTTTTGCAAATTGGATACAGGTTAAGGGTTTAATACAATGTATAGCAAGAGTTACTGGCTAAAAACAAGGGCGTGCTCAGATTAAACTTGGCAGTGGGTGGAATACTCACAATGGAACCCAGAAATGAGCATCAAACAACTATACTCCTACTTTTTCTCCTATGCAATTGTAATAGTCCAAAAGGTAGCGTTACTAGATCTGGGTCACAAAAACTTGGACAAGTTTTTATTGCTACCATCTGCTGGTCTCCTGGTTTTGCAGCTCAGATCTGGCAACCCAAATTTCCCCAAATTATTTTGAAAAAGTTCTTAGGAAGCAAACTAATGTTGACTATAACTTTGAATGCTATCTGAACAACTCGTGAATGGTCACATTTTAGAACATCTACGTAAAGTTTATAGGGAACATGTAGCTAGTGTTTACCTAAATCTCCTTTTCTAAATCTCCCCAGTAATGCCTAATAAGTGAAAAGTGTGATGCAAAATCTTTCAAGGGTAGGCTCAAGTTGTGCAAAAGTAGTGAAGGTTCTTGAAAGTAGGGATGTATCTGTCTTGGTGTGTTTCATTTAGCCTTTTTTTAAAAACAGGCAAACAGATGTGGTTCCATTATTATACCACACTTACAAAATGTACTTTGGCCATAGAATTTGCCATCCTGAAAACTTTTTGGCATAATGTTTAAAAACGAAACAAATAAATTTTCCAGTTTAAAAGAAGAGGCAATGTTCTAGCCCTTAGGCTCCTAAGAACAGTTTGAAAGTGTTTCAGGAAAATGTGGGAAGGAAGATGGCCAACCCCATCAGCAGTACCAGTGTTTCCTGCTGGAGCAAATCTTTTCTCTGGAGCAGTCAGGCCTTGAAATAAAAAATTCTCATGAGGAAAAGAAGCTTAGAAAAAAATTAGGTGTTTTCCAGAAACTTATACTTGAAACAGATGTGCAGAATAAAGTCATAAAAAAGTATAGCTGCAAATGCTATCAGTTATTTTACAGTAAATGTGGATAAGCTCTACGGTTTTATAAGAATTATTCCTAACGACAACCAATATGTGAGTTTAAGCATATTTTAACTGTGAACTCACAACTTCTTGAAGCTGAGTTTGAGTCCAGCATCAGCAGTTAGGGGGCTGAGTTTAAAGAGAGAAACAAAATACTAAGAATATACTATGTATAGTATGCAATGTGGTCTTGTTTTGCCCACTCATCACTCAAAAACGGCTTTATTTAAGTAAAAGGAGAAAAAGACGTAGGAAGTTGAGCCAAGTCAGAGGTAAGATAGTGACCATTGGCTTTAATACTTTGAAAAGCTGTTAGATAATGTTCCCCAACTGTGAGACAGCTTGTATTCAGAGATCTGTTCAAGTCTGGTGTGAAAATGTGTGATGAAGTAGCCCATTAGCAGCATTATTTGGACAGCAGGCTTAGCAGGTACATAAAGCATCTGGTAATAATCTTCCCCACCAAGGCAAGATCTTTCTCCTTATGTAAGTTAGAATAATTATTTTTGAATGTGCAGCTCTCTCTTTACATTACAATGCAGAATTATTATGCAGATCAATTACTTTGTCCTTTTGGATGATGTATTTTCTTCTCTTTGTGGTGGTGCATATGTAATAGGGATAACTTGGTTCAAGAACCTGGCTTTGAGCTCTGGAAGTAATCCTAGCCAATCCATGGTTTTCTGAAGATAGTCCAGAATGATTTCATACTTAAGTCTGGAACAGGATTGGGACAGAGAAACTCTGTTCTCCTCTCATTGAACATCCAAAAAAACCATAAATGTTCAGCCTAACTGAAATATTTCATTTCTAAGCAAGATATATCCATATGAGATGATCAAGCATGACTAAATGTACCAGGAAAGGAAATTTAGCATGGGGCTTAATAAAATCTCGGAATAAGAACTAAGTTGGTTCAGACTTGTCTGCTCCACCCTAGGTAAATAAAAATCTATTCCAAATTCTGCCTTTTGATCTGGGCTTCCGCTTTATCTGATGCACATCCTGAATAGGCTGCTATCCTGTTCAGATGGCTGGCTCATATTGTGTTGCACTGCCTCTTCAGCATTTCCATACTTTCATGGTTAATATTTTTCTGTGCTGAGTTGCATTAGCTTGATCCTGGTGTTTATTTCACATATAAAACATTCCAAGTGAATCATGGGAAAATTTTCTTCCCCATTTATTGCTAATGGTCTTAAACTTAACGGCAAATATATTAAATATTTCCATTTCAGTGCTCTAATTCCTGTTTTCCCTGTCTTTTAAATGTTTCATGTCATCTAGGTGTTTTGATTCCCAAGGAGAATTGTATGTGAATTTTTTTTCATTTCCTAGGGTCCTGGAAATACTGAAGAAATGCTGCAAGTATAAGTGCTTGACTGGTGATGAATGAGACAGGACAGATTCAGAGGTTCATATGTTACTCTAACTGCCCATGTCACAACTAACATATGGACATAAGACCACCTGTTTTCAGTCAGAAAAACAATGTTTGGTGGATAAGCTTCCCAGGGAGAGATTGTCATTGGCTCAGCATGTAACTGCTTCTAGTAATGAGACAAGGTATGCCAAGAGGCACTAATGGATCATCTGTCAAAAGTTTAACACGTTTCCTAAAGCAGCTTTCTTTCAGTTTTTATGAAAGACTTTAAAGTATAACAATTTATGCCTTTCTAACATATATACAATTCATTAAGAGAGAATAAAGAGCTTTTCAAAAACATCATTGGTAAAACAAGCTTAACTTTCATCTCAATATTTGTATGTTAATAACAGCAATAATACATTACTGGAATACACTGTATTATTTTTCAATGGGATAATTTTTTATTACTAAAAGTTTTTGTGGTAAAGTGTACAAAGTTATTATTTAGGGAAAGTTATGTTGTATTTTAAGGTTTTTAGGATATCTTTCTGATCATTGTGATTTTTAAAAATTATGTTTTGGATTTTTATTATTAGCAGCCACAGGCTGGCTTTGCCTAGAGCAATGATTATAAATTCAATAAATAAATACATATCCGTTTTTTAAATACAGATTTGGTAGCAAATCCTGTTGAACTCATGCACTCACTTTTAAGAAGAATGTAAGCAGATTTCACTATAATAAGTAATAACTACTGTTCTGCTATCCTTAATGCTGCCCAATTTTTGTTTTTATGAGCAGTATAACTTACATTTACTTGCTAGACAAATAATTATATTTTTAACAAAATGATAACAATTCACAAATGGTAGTTATAAATAAATAATATAGAAAAGAATATTCTTTATTGCATAGGTAATTACATTATATATTTTATGAATTATTACTGCTACCATTTCATTCCTTATTTTTTTAGTCTTGTCTATAAACCAATAAACATAAGTAAAAGTTATCTGTTGTTATGGAAGCAAATGAAAAATAAAGCATTACAACAGATTCAAACAATGAGTGAGTAATCTAATACAGAAGCTTTGATGTTTTCTTCCAAAGTATATCTATAATGAGAACTTGTACTATGTGGTTAATTGGATAACATTACTTATTGGTTATTGTTCTTTTGTTATTTAGCATTTTGGAAGAATATGATATGGAATGTTTTATGTTAGGAGTATAATAACAATAGTGTTAAATTACACATCTGTTGCTGAGTCTTGATCACTTTAAGTTCTTAGTGCTAAGAATTTGGTTCATGAAATAGGAAATTCCTTCTTCCAACAGGACTTTTTTTTGTCTTTTATTTCCTATGGTTGTCCTTTAATTCCCATTAACGAAGTGGCAATGAGGTGAGTTTCAAGCAGCTCCTATATCCCACACCTCCAACAATATTTCTCCTCTTTGTAATACTTGTGCTGCACAGCCGTTGCATCGTCTGGTGCCATCTGTTTGGTATACGGAGGACCAGAAAAGCCTTGAACATAGGTAATTTCCAATCGACAGCTAAAATTAGATTTACCTTGCATGATGAGAATTAATTCTCCACTCATCAGATTTCTTGTCCCCTCTTTTCTAGACCCAAAAGTAGTTCAATATCTGTTAGAGATTCTAGCTTTCCTTGATTGAGTGGTCTAGATCATGCAAGAGTGTTGAGATGATTCGTCCTGTTTCATGAAGTCATTATGCGGCCTGATGTTTTTAACTTGTCCCCTGGTTGCTTTGGAGGTCACTGGGTGGCTGGCAGTTGACTTCCAGGATCTTTGGCCTTGCGGTGGTGAGACCCCTCCTGAAGAAGCCTGCCTGACCCGGGTGTTAGACAATTTCGTCCAGTTCCAACCTTCGCTTTTAGCGAAGGTTGTTGAGAGTGGGGGGCTCGGCAGTTTCCACTTTTTCCTGGATGAAGAGGGACTACCTGGATCCGTGATCAATTGGGCTTCCGCCCTGGTTACAGCACAGAGACGCATTGGTCGCACTGATGGATGATCTCTGGAGGGCCCGGACAGGGGTTTTTCCTCAGCCCTGGTCCTATTAGACTCTCAGCGGCTTTGATACCATCGACCATGGTATCCTTCTGCACATCAGGGGTTGGGTATAGGGGCACTGTACTCAGTGGTTCACCTCCTACCTCTCGGGCGGTCGCAGTCGGTACTGGCGGGGGGACAGAGGTCCACTCGAGGGTGTCTCTTGTGGGTCCTCAGGGTCGGTCCTCTCCCCCTGCTATTTAACATCTATATGAAGCCGCGGGTGAGATCATCCGTGGTTTTGGGGTGAGTTTTCATCAAGATGCAGATGATACTCAGCTGTATATTTCCACCCGAACCAGATCAGTGATGCCCTCTCCCTGATGACCCAGTGCTTGGATGCGGTACGGATCTGGATGGACGGAAACATGCTTCGTTCAACCCGCCAAGACTGAGTGGCTGTGGGTCGCATCGCGCCCAGTCAGGATTATTCATCGCTAACCATAGGGGGAGTGGTGTTGCCCCCTGTGGATAGGGCGCAGAATCTGGGGGTCCTCCTGATGCACGGCTCGATTGGAGGAGCAGTGGGGGCGCCGCCAGGGGGGCTTTTGTCTGGTATTATTTTTGTAATTTTTATAAACTGATCTCTTGGCTTATTACACCAATTCATTGTTTAATGGGACAGGTTTTGATGTCTGAAATATATGGTCAAAAAATTGAAAAAAAGAAGTCTCTTCACAATGAGCATTAAAGAAAGAACAGCTTGTCTTTCTGCTCTTTTTGAAAAGGGAGAATGGTGATAGAGCCTTACTTGATATGTTCTTCAGTTGCCTACTGCATATAGGAAAAAATATAAAATAAAAGACAGCATGTAATGGCAGTAGAGCATGGAACTTCTGCTAGGTTAAATAAGCAAAGTTTAAGGCAGCCTTCTATATAATTCTGTCACCTGTGGCAAGAACACTTAAATGCTCTGAAATGCCCAATATAAAGAGGCAAGCCTCTGACTTAGTGATTAAATACAAACTCACTCTGTATGCAGAAATTCCAAGTTTAATCCCACGCACTCAAGAAAGATATGCTCAAAACCTGCACAGCTACTATTCCTAGTGCAGACTTAGGTAGACCAGTGATGTTGCTTTGTATTTTTCTAGATTTCCTAAAAATTAGAAACACTCCTGTAATGCTTGCTGATTTGGGACTAATTTGCTTCTTGAACTGTAGTTAATTTTTTCCAGCTATTGCCAAGACCCAACCCTTAAGATTATTACTGGGCAAAACAATGATGAACTCTTCTTTGCAGCATCTATCTATGTGACATTTAGCATCTGTTTATGAAGGCCCTGAATCCTCCATGGGTCTGACAGCTGAATCTGAGCTGTCATAAATCCTCCTGATCAGGAAGCAGTAGAACAGGGGTGTCAAACTCATGGCTCACAGGCTGGATGAGTCACACACTGGCCACACCTACCCCCGGTTTAGCAAAAAGGAAAAAAGTTGTGATATGTCATGTGATGACAATGTGACACCATGAGTTTGACACCCTGGAGTAGAAGAGATTTTTTTTTTAACAATTGAGTCTTGTCCTATTGATCTCTCTTGTCCTTGTGTCTATTGGCTATTCTTTGGTCCTATTTCCTATGTTGATTTTGATATTGATTCATGTCTTTCTCTTATTTAGTTTCCTATTGCATCTCCTGTCCACCCTACTCTCTGTGTTGCCATGATTGAAAAAGGGAAATTTGAAATGCTTTTGCCGTATCTCAAATTTGCAAGAGCTTTCCAAGGTTTTCTAGTTGCAGATAAAAAATAGGTCAGTGAAGAAAGCAGGATGGAGCTATTTGACAATTGGTCAATCATTTTATTGTCTTGATAAAAAAGGTACTATTCTCCATAACACTGACCAAACTAATAATAATAAAACAAAATAAAGTACAGGATAGCCAAAACTGATGTCTATCATGACAATATGGCAACATTTTCGGTTGTTTCTGAAAGCAATGGCCTAGTTGGGGACAGGTCAGGTGGAAAACACAATTCTGTGTATGCATAACATACATTATATTTGTCTGTGTTCACCAGTTCACTTCATGGTTGAATCAGGTTTTCTTTCAGGTCACTTTATGTTCCTAAACTAAGAATGATATGGTCTTATATTATTTTACTTCCTTTTCTTCCAACTTAACATTTCTTCATCAGAATGAATACTATAATAAAAATATAATACAAATATTTTAGTTTATTGTATCTCTGAGTGGAGATACTGAACTGAACAGAATGAATTGAATGAGTGTGTGTGTGTGTGTGTGTGTGTGTGTGTCCCTGCAATTTTCTTGGCAAGGTTTTTCAGAAGTGGTTTGCTCTTGTCTGCTTTCTAGGGCTGAGAGAGAGTGACTGGCACAAGGTCATCAAGCTGGCTGTTTGTGTTTAATGTAGGACTAGAATTAATGGTCTCCTGGATTCTAGTCTGATGCTTTTAACTACACCATCAAACTGGCTCTCGCATATACTGTAGCAGCATATCTGATAACTACTCATTGATTGGAAAGGTAAACACTTTCATATTTGCATGGTTACTGTTATGTATGTAGGTTTGAAGTCATTGGTTTAGTTTGAACTGTTCTTGTAAAATGTTGGAAATGATTGGTTTAAAAAGTGCGGGAAAACCTGCACTCTGATTGGCTAGCAACTGCGGCTGCTGGCTATAAGTAGCAGCGCAGCCAAATTGGGTCCCATTCTGAGCTGTAGTCACTAATAAACTAAGAACTTGAAGCACTCCGCGTCTGTCTCTTCATGCAAACTTAACACTGGCGATGAGGTGGGATTCCCCTGAAGAAGCAACGCGGAACAGAAGGAGAGTGAGATGGCTGCACTGAACACCCCCAGCCCGTTCGATCCGATGGCAGAAGACTGGAGTCGTATGCAGATCATTTCCAAATGTATCTGGAGGAACGATCTTGCCGACATTTCCGAGAAGCGGAAGAGGGCGGTCTTTCTCATGCACTGCGGTCCGGCAGTTTTCAAGATGGCGAAGGCATTGGCGGGAGCTGCAGAGATGAAGGTAATGGACTGGCCTGACTTAGAAAAACTGTTAAGAGCCCATTACGCGCCACAAGTATCGTGCCTCATTAAGACACGAGTTTTACCATGTGATCAAGGGGAAAGCGAAAACATAAACTTCGTGGCAAGTTTAAGAGACATTGGGGGTGCATGCGAATTTAACAATTTAGAAGAGGCCATGCGATCGATTTGTTCTGGGCCTTAAAGGCAAGGTGCTACAGAGCAAGTTATTACTGAAACCTAAGATCACGCTGAAGGAAGCAATAGAAGAGGCCTCTTCAGCAGAAGCTACCAAGTCCTCAGCAGCAGCCATGAAGAAAATCAACAAGGCCACAAGCCATCCTGATGTGGAAAAGTCCACAACAACTCATTGTGAGCAAATAGATTCTGAGTCAGACTGTAGTGACGTGGAGGAAGGAATTTACAGACTCAGAATGGAGCGGAAAAAGAAAGACCTGGATAGGAAGAGGCAAGATTTCTACTGCAGAGGTTGTGGGGAAGCCACCCCTCACTGAATGCAAGTTTTTAGACACCATTTGCCTCCGTTGTGATAAAAGAGGACACCTAGCAAGAGTCTGCAAATCATCCAGAACTCCACCCAACAGAAGAAAGTTTGCTACAAGCAAAGACAAAGAATTCAGGCCCAACAATCTCAGTGAGAAAATGTGGCGCAGCACAGAAGCAAATGGGAAGAATGAAACTCATCAAACAGTAACTATTGGTCATTCATCACCTTTAAGAAGCAGAAAAGTGCATGTCAAGGTACTTATTGAAGGAAGGCCTTGCCAAATGGAAGTGGACTCAGGCTCATACCTATCTATGGTGTCATGGGACACTATTCACAGACTTCTTCCCAACATCCAGAAGAAGCACTTCAAGAAGCAAGCATTGACTCTTAAAGACTACCAAGGGAACAAGATTCCAGTAGTTGGAACAAGAGAATTCAACGTGAAATTCAAGGGCCACACCAAACGCCTACCACTGACCATCGTGGACAAGGACCGCCCAAGTCTGCTGGGCCTTGAGTGGTTCAACCCGTTGGGCATCGAGGTGACTGGCATCAATCACGTAAGCAACACTGAGTGGGAAGAGGCCTTGAAGTCTGAGTTTTCAGAGGTCTTCAGCGATGGATTAGGCAAGTATTTGGGGAGCCCCATCACATTTAACCTAGATCCCAAGGTACCTCCAATCCATTTAAAACCCAGAAGGGTCCCATTTGCCTTAAAGGAAAAAAATGATGCACAATTAGATAAACTAATAGCCCAAGGGGTTTTAGAGCCCACTGATCACTCCAGGTGGGAGACACCCATAGTCACACCAGTCAAGGCTGATGGGTCTGTGAGAATCTGTGGAGACTACAAGGGGATATTGAACCATGCACTACAACAGAGTGCATATCCAGTTCCAGTAGTGCATCATTTATTACACTCTCTTGGAGGGGCATAGTTTTGCCAAGTTGGACCTGGCACAGGCATATCAACAATTAATAGTTGATGATGCCACTGCTGAAGCCCAAACCATTGTGACCCATAGAGGTGCCTTCAAATGCAAAAGATTGCAATTTGGAGTAAGCGTGGCACCAGGCATCTTCCAAAGCCTTATGGAAAGAATGTTACAAGGGTTGCCAGGGGTGGTGCCCTATTTTGATGATGTTTTAATTTCTGCTGAAAATGACACTCAATTACACGAGAGACTCAGGGAAGTCTTAACTAGATTCAAAAAGCAGGGTTAAAAGTCAAAGAAAAAAATGCACACTTAGAACAGATAAAGTGGAATTCTTGGGTTACATGATTGATAAACATGGCATCAACCCCACAGAGGCAAAGGTTCAGGCAATCAAAGAAGCCCCCAGGCCAAAATGCAAAACAGATTTGCAAGCATTCTTGGGACTCATTAACTTCTATCACATGTTTCTACCTCAGAAGGCAACCATTGCAGAACCACTACACAGATTACTAGACAAAAAGTCTGCATGGGTCTGGGGCAGGAAAGAACAAGCTGCATTTAACAATATCAAGAGACTAATCATGTCTGATGCTGTGCTGATACAGTTCTCTGAAAACTTTCCTGTTGTTCTGACTTGTGATGCCTCCCCTTTTGGAGTGGGGGGTTGAGCCACATGCTTCCCAGCGGGAGGGAAGCCCCTATTGCATTTTACTCTCGCACTTTGACTAAAGCAAAGAGAAATTACAGCCAACTGGACAAGGAAGCCTTGGCAATTGTTGCAGCTGTCAAGAAATTCCATGAGTATTTATATGGGAGAACATTTACTATTGTCACAGATCACAAACCTCTGTTAGGCATTGTGGCAGGGGACAAACCAACGCCCACCATCCTGTCACCAAGAATGCTGAGATGGACTGAATTTCTTGCTGCTTATTCATACAAATTGATCCACAGACCTGGTAAAGACATTGGGCATGCAGATGCTTTGAGTCGCTGCCCACTTCCTTCACACATTGAGGACCCTGTTTCTGAGACTCACACCTTTTTTCTAGAAACTGTTGCCAAACTTCCAGTACATGCTGCTCAAATTGCCAGAGAGACTGCCAAAGACTCCTGTCTTTGGCTCCTGTCATAGGCTGGATTAAGAAAGGTTGGCCACTTCAAGATCTACCTCAACTGCCCAACCTTTTAAATCCAGGCAAACTGAATTATCTGTATTAAGAGGATGTATTTTGTGGGGTAACAGGGTGGTTATTCCTGCAAAACTACAAAAAGAGGTTTTGGAAATGTTACATGAGGGTCATCCGGGAATTGTCAGAATGAAGGGATTGGCCAGGAGTTATGTATGGTAGCCAGGTATTGACAAAATGGTTGAAAACTGGGTTGCATCTTGTCCCAACTGTCAGGTAGTCAGGCCTGCCCCACCTCTCACACAGGAATGGGAATGTCCTAGGGGCCCATGGTCCAGGATTCACATTGATTTTGCTGGCCCTACCAGAGGGCACATTTTCCTTATTATAGTTGATGCATATTCCAAATGGCTGGAGGTTATCCCTATGGCATCCACCACAACTGAAGCTGTCATCAAACAGCTTAAAAAGCTTTTTGTAACTCACGGGTTACCTGATGTGCTTGTTTCTGACAAAAGTCCTCAATTTACATCCAACCTTTTTGAATCATATCTAGCACAACAGGGTATCAGACATGCCCTGACAGCCCCTGGGCATCCTTTGGCTAACGGCCGGGCTGAACGCATGGTACATTTTACCAAGGGGAAACTTCAGCAACTGGGTCCTGGGGACATCACTGAGAAAGTTGAAAAACTTCTTAGTGTTCAGCACATCACTCCTAACCCATCTAATAACTTATCCCCAGCAGAGTTGTTGATGGGAAGGAAATTTAGGTCTTCCCTTGACTGCCTTCATCCCACTTACGCACCCAATGCACCACTAGATTCCACATCCAAAGTTCGCACATTCAGTGTGGGTGATTCTGTTTATGCTAAGAACCTCATGGGTGAACCATTATGGATTCCTGCTGAGATAACCCAAATCACAGGCCCCAGGTCTTACAGAGTACAAACGGAGGAGGGTGTCCTCTGGAGCAGGCACATTGATCAGTTAAGATCCAGATTGCCTCAGGAGCATCGCTTTTGCTCCTCTCTGGTTCCCATACCTACTGCCTCTTCTAGGGGGAAGGGGAGAATTATGAGAGTAATCAGCAAGTAAGAATCAACCCCATGTGTAACGAGCTAACACGACAGGAACCATCCCAAAACCTGTCACAATACCAACAACCATTTTCACAAATGGAAGATTGCACATCACTACCTAATTTAGGTGCTGACATTGGGTTGGAGATGGATTGGGAGGAGAGACCAGGTTGTAGTAACCAAACAGATTCTACCATTACTACAAGTCCAAGTAAGGAAATGTCAGCAGACACATTTCCTCTCTCACATCTGAACCACGTAGGTCTCAACATACACGTAAGAGCCCCACCTATTTAAAAGAATACTATTATTATTATTATTATTATTATTATTTGTATAATTCTCCCAGAGGACTCAGGGTGGCGAACATATAAAAAGAAATATATTTACAATAAAAAGATATTAAATAAAGAACAAGTCTATAAGTACAAGAAACATTAAAACAATTAAAATTACGGTAATAAACAGTAATATTAAAACAAACCCGCCCCCATACATTAGATAGGTTGGGGTTTGAGTATGGACTGAACCTAGTGGGGAGGGGTGTTATGTATGTAGGTTTGAAATCATTGGTTTAGTTTGAACTGTTCTTGTAAAATGTTGGAAATGATTGGTTTAAAAAGTGCGGGAAAACCCTGCACTCTGATTGGCTGGCAACTGCGGCTGCTGGCTATAAGTAGCAGCCGCAGCCCAGCCAAATTGGGTCCATTCTGAGCTGTAGTCACTAATAAACTAAGAGCTTGAAGCACTCCGCGTCTGTCTCTTCATGCAAACTTAACAGTTACAAAGACATAACAGTCTGCACAGGGAGGTATTAGATGAATAACATCTGATAGTTATCTGATAATTGTTGGAAAATCAGACTTCAGCACAGCAAATGCTAAGACATCTTGTTATATCACTAATTTGATTTAAAAAGATTAAAAGCAGAGCTGTGTTTATTTCAGTAGGTGAAGAAAACATAGGGCAAATTAAATGGATTCACAGTGTCATGTTGGTTGTGGTAGGTATAGCAGAACCATATAATCTGCAGTTAAGTTTGCAAACAATCTGTATCTAGGCCAAGAACAGATTTTTTGATTTACTGGGCCTTTCCTTTCCCCATTTTAAATTTAGATTCAAATAGATTGCTAGGCAAAAATGACAGGCTGCCTTTAAATCTTCAAATAGTAATATGAATTTTAATTTCTCTCCAGCCAAAGTGCACCCAGGAAAACAGAATTCAGGAAGTTGTTTTAGGCACATGAAAGGTAATATATATGCTCATTCCTAACTTTGCTCTTCATAGAAAAATAATTCTTCATAGGGTGTGACATATTTTTTCCTACCACAACTTCACTGTCCACAACAACCTATGAAGACAAAAAAAATGATAATATGTCACAAAGGTACCCCCATATATTTTTGTCTCAACATCTGGCATAATCACATAAGTCATGCTATTGTGTTATGATACATATTTTGTCACTTCCTTCCATTCCTATGGCCATAAGACAAGTCAATTAGAAACATAATAACTCTACTGTGGCTATCAATTTCTAGCTAAGACAACTTTCCTGATAATATTCAGATAGTCCTCAACTTATGACTACAATTGGGATGGAAATTTCCATCATAATTTGGTGTGGTCATAAAGTGAGACATCATGTAACCACACTGATTTACAACAGCAATCTTGGAACTCCTTGTTGCAGTCAATAACTAAGAATCATGGGTTTTAAATAAGTACCCATCCCAAACCAAGCCATATCATACCTGGTGTCAGCCCTAACTAAGCCTCATTAAGATAAGAGACTATGTACAACTTTTCCCATATATCTGCCTCCCCCCCCAATCTCTGCCCTATGGGTTACCTTTGAATCTGGGACTTCTTGTTGCCCTGCAAGAGTGGCCAAAAGGGAAGAGATACATGTGTGTGTGTTTGTGTATGTATGTGTGTGTGTAGTGGTGGAGGGAGTTGAAGAGTTTCTGAGATCGTAAATATCAGCAGCTGCCAAGAGCCCAAATACTGATCATGTAATTGTGGGGGCAATGGTTCATTAATCCATTTTGTTTAACATGGTCATAATTTCAACAATTGCTGAACAAATGGTTGTTAAGCTGAGGACTGTCTATACAATCAAATCAAAGGGGTCAGAAATTACTCCAACTAGACACTGACTATTATCCCATAAGCTTTTGCAGCAGGAGTATCATGGGTGCCTTCCCCAGATAATAGCAATAAATGTACCTTGATAATTGCAAGTAAAATCCATGGTATGCTCTATGTTGCAGGACTTTGCAGTAAATTCTGTGCCTTCCTTATCCAGCAATTTTTTTCCTTCCTTTTTCTTAGAGAACTAGGTATGGAAAACAGACTAGTTGACTATGTATGGGTGTTCCTCTGACATGACTGTTGGTTTGAATTAGTTCAGAATTCTCAGAGTGTGATCTGGGGACTGAGATCCTTTCAGGAGATTTGTGAAGTCAAATAAATATTTTAAAATTTTTCAAATAAATATTTAAAAAAGTTATTGGTATAATAAATACTAATAGATATAACTCACATAAATCAAAGCTCTTTGAGGTCCTGAATAATTTTTAAGACTGTAAAGGGGTCCTGAGACTAAGATGTTTGAGCACCACTGAGTTAGCTAACTCTGTGTATGGCTGGGTATGTTTTAGGTCAAAACTAAATTCTAGGGCATGGGATTATATCCATTTTGAACCATTTAGAGCCGTGGACACCAGGGACCGGTTCCATGGAGAGAGATTTTTCTGTGGACTGGAGGGGGCATGGTTTTGCATGCTGCCTGCATCCCATTGGATGGGGCTTCACTTGTTTGCACAGCCTGCTTTCTGGCATGCCACAGCCTGGTGCTGGTCCACAGACTGGGGATTGGAGACCCCTGATTTAGAGCTAGTTGACTACATACCTTCCTACTGGATCGATGTAGTGCAACGAATAAAATACCTGTAGGTACCAAAGATGAACATTCAACTTTATCATCGGCTATATATTTCATTACATAGTCTTGGGTTTAGCATTTTCCACTGGGCAGTTTTGATTTCAGTAAAGTGAGACTAACTGCTAAATTCTATATCATAATGTGCTAGAAGTAACATACACAAGGACTCATGTGATGAATAGAGGGTGACATAAATTGGTTAAACAAACAAATAAATAAAAAATCCAATTCACAATTCAATTAACTCTAATATAAAGTATATTGAAAGAAAGTGAATATCTGTGATAGACAGGTCACTCTCTACTCCAGATGAATTGAACAGGATGATCCCTGTGTAGGATCAGTGTTACTATGGCTACAAGACACTCAATCCCAGTACTATGAATGCTACCTCCTTTGGAGCTATGAAATTGATTTTCCACTTTCCACTCTTCCTTCCACAATAATTCTCAGATTTCTGACCAAGTCCCCACATTCAAGTCTCACAGAACACAATCTATTTGATAAATGTTATTTCTAAAGGAAGTGGCTTTTACATATGACATGGGTTTTTTTCCTCCTTTTTGTCTCTAGTAAGATGCCTAGATGGAAATCTGTCGTAATAAATCTTCTTTGGGGACAAACTGTTAAAACTGAAGATTGGTATAATCCTCTCAGTTTTCCTCTGAAGAGCTAGCTGCTCAAGTGCAAATTGTTAAACAGCTCAAGTGCAAATTGTTAAACAGTACCTTGTCTATGAGTATTTTAATCTGGTGAAAAAAAATCAGGACAGGTTCATGAAGGCTGAATGAAGAAACAACTGTGGTCTTTAATGACTTTTGAGGCGTGTGTAATTGAATTCCACAAAGTGGTACAATATTATTCAAGACATTTGACAATGTGCTACATATCTTTCAGAACATCAAGTGTTTTCACTGTGCAATGTCCCTTACAGTGATGAATTACTTGATCTATCATTCAGGGCTTGTTGGCTTCAAATTCTTACATAGTGCAGACAGACAAGGCATGTAATTTCATTCCTGCTTAAGTTGTTCACTTTTTCTTGGTCTGTTGGCAAAAGCCCTCTGGTGCCAGGACTCACATTTCAGCTGTTGCCTATTTATCTTACTCTAGTGCAAATAGTTTATCATATTTTCATTTTTTCAAGAACTAGGCTGAAATACAGACAACTTCTATATGCGGGGAAAAGAATTATAGACTGAATGAAGCCTGTATATGAAAGGGCCTCATGATTTTTCTTGGGTGATAGAAAATTTGTTTCAGTCTCCTGTGGGAGGGAAGCAGAAGAATGGCTCTTGCCCAGGTGCTGAAGTATCAGAAGACAACTTGTCATCTGCATAGTTAGTCTTCTCTGTAGATGATAAGTTATTTTTTTTTCTGAAGAGAGGCTTGATGTCATGTAAATACACATGTTCCTCTTCTGAGGTGCCTTTCCAACTATGCTATTTAGTCTTTCTCTTTAGGATTTTGCTTTTGTGTCTCTAAACCAAGAACTATAGATATGATTCTGCTTATCTTTCTTGACAGCAGTTAAGGTTGATTAAATGCTACAAGCTGTTGTGATCTTAAGGTGATATGGATATTTGTGTTTATATTTATAAATATTTAATTTAATTTAATTTAATAATTGGACTTGTATGCCGCCCCCTCTCCGAAAGGATTCGGGTGGCTCACAACTAAAAATACAATCAATAAATACATTAAAAACAAATTAAACCTGACAAGCCCAAATAAAATCAGTTTAACCCCACCCCCAAGAGGTCAGTCTAGCCCGGCCTGTTCAAACAGCCAAGTTTTCAGATTGTGGTGGAAAGAGTGGAGATCTGGGGCCAAACGGAGCCGCAAGGGCAGTTGATCCAACAAGGCGGGTGAGCTCCATTGGGAACACTTTAAACCATAGGTAAGATCAATCAGATTTACGCTGCATTTGATGTAACTTTGAATAATACTATAATAGAGGTCCTATCGCATAATCTAATAACATCACTCTGAGACAATTTTATAGTTTCTCTCCTGAATAAATGGATAATATGAGGGAACTAATTTGTGCCACTGTTAAGACATTGGGTCCTTTCCTAGTTTGCCTTAGAAAAATAGCATTCTGGCTTTTAAGTCTTCCCTATAATCATGGAATTTCAAGATTTTAACCAGGTCCAACCCTGCTTAACTTTCTAAATCAACTTATGTCAGCTGGGTACTACAACCTGTTAATCTAACCAAATGCCTCGGATTTCATGCCAATTTAAAAGATATCCTGGTAAAGCCCTTCTTTAAGAAAGCAGTTTTGGTTCTGATTTTAGCAATTATTATATATCCAATATTTTGCTCAATAAAAAAGAGGCAGTGGTGCTGCTGTTCTAGGAGTTAGTAGATGATGTGCAACTTTTGATCTTCATTCTTTTTGGACTGATCCTAGTTAAGATTTATCATGGAAGTAATCTTCATTACCCTGATAGATGATCTATGCTGAAAAATTAACTGGGGAAGTACAAACTTGATACTTCTGAATTTTTAGTGGCTTTTGATGTTATGTACCACCACAGGAATGTTTGGGGGAGATTTCTGTTTCTCTTACTCAGGACAGAAACTGCAATGCAACTCTTCTGCTTCACCAGTGGAGAAGTATCCTGCAATGATCTATCTTGTTTATAACTCTTTGAAGATTTATTCACATATTTAAGAGTTTGATTGCCAACAATATTCTGATGTTATTCAGAATTGATTGAATTCTCCAAGTTCAAGTGGATCCAAGCTATAAAGCAGGGGTGTCAAACTCACAGCACATGGGTTGAATGCATCACATGTTGACTATGCCCACCCCCGGTGTAGCGAAGGGGAAAAAGTTGCGATACATCACATGATGACAAAGTTATCATGAGTTTGACACCCCTGCTGTAAAAGTTTGACTGTGGGATAAAAAGTGAAATTAAACATAGCCAAGATGAATTGTTACCAGTGATATACCAAGAGGTGGGTGGGAGAGGCCTCTCCTGAGTACAGGCAATAAAGGGGTCCTGCTGAAGATGAGGATAGTCAGAAGGTCAGTGGTGTTGTGGAATTTTGTTACTTCTGTGAGTATTTCTGGAGCTGTGGCACTTCCAAGGTCTCATGGTCCAGTTTGGCAAGTGGAGGTGGCTATTCTGGATACCAGATAGGCCAAATATACCCGTGGCTGTCATAAGTGGACTACATCTTCATGATTCTGGATATATGACTGTTCTGGATGTAGTTGACTCCCCTTAAGAATCAGGTGCGCAGCCTAGAGGCTCTGGGCAGCTACAATAATGACCGATGATAAGAGGAGATTTTTATTAGTATTGGTTGATATACTACAGTCAGCATCTAAATCTACAGAATGGCTATTTTTTTAAAACTTCTGTTCATTTGGATAAGTCCCTGCAGTTTTCTTGGCAAAGTTTTTCAGAAGTAGTTTGCCATTGCCTTCTTCCTAGGGCTGAGAGAAAGTGAATGGCCCAAGATTATCCAGTTGTCTTCGTGCCCAAGGCAGGAGTAGAATAAATAATACATCAACAAAACAAACATATACAATATTTTGTGCTTGTTGTTTAAAGAATAACAACAATATTGTTGTTTTGACATTCTACTGCAGGGCTGTCAAGCTTGTGGCCTGCAGGCTGGATGTGGCACATGCTGGCCACGCCCCCACCCAATTTAGCAAAGGGGAAAAAAGTCCCAATACATCATGTGATGCTGCCATGACAATGCGAGTTTGACATCCCTGTTCTACTGTTAATCTTTAATGTGACTGAAGATTCAATGCTGGTCCAAAACACTGACAGTGATGTCTACAGATGATGGAAGTTATTGTTTGGATATCTGGGAGTGCACCAGTTTGGGGCTAATGTAAATGTTGTGTTGATGCATAAGGAGTCTTTCAAATAGCTGCCACATGGTGATTGCACTGTAGGCCTGGGGATTTGTCAATTAATCTTGAAATGCCCCTAGCATTACTTAAATATACAATTAAGGGCGCATGTTCCTGTGTTTACTAATGATTTTAAAGTTTGTCTCGCTTGATGAATGGCAAGGAGAATTTGGCAGAATGTGTGGCAGATTATTTAAAGCTGCAATCATTTTAACGGAATCTCCATATCATTGAACCATATGTGCTAGTTTGCAACTCATAAATGAATAATGAATAATTGGCTGCTTAGCCAATAGTGCCATTTTTGGCTATAGAGCTTGATCAAAAGCAAAAAAAAATGTATGGCAAAACCTACAGATGTTTTAATAACAGGCGGTTCCTGTCCAGCTGTATTCCTTTCATCCCCATTTGCAGTCAAATGGTAACATTCCTTCACCTCATTATGTCACCAGTGAACATTGTCCAGTTAATTGAGAAGGAGGGTTTTATCAAAAGGCTTTAGACCCTCAGGAACAGCTTTTGCATCTCTGTGTCCTTGAAGAGGTTCAAGCTGGATCTGCAAAACAATTTGAGTAGGAGTATGACGTGTTTTCCTAATTCACATATAAAGCTTGTGGGACTGGCTTGTTAAAGAAAAGAAACAACATATGGCTAGATTAGAAGAGGGCAAGGAGGAGCTTCTCTCTTATGCTTAAAATATGCTTTTAGGAAGTCCTTTTCTCAGGCTCAGAATTTGCTCAGAGCTATGGAACTCCATATGTCACCCATATTGCACATAATAGGTTCTGTCATTTCCTTTTAATATAAGACAGAGGCATATCTGTGGGGAGAACACATGCATTAGCACCTTTTTTGAAAACCGAGAATAATTCAGATGTGATGAGATCAGAGTGTGTGTGGGGGAGGGTGGAAGTGTAAAAATACTCAACGTCTTCAATTTCAGCTTCACACTTTTTTTATTCATTGCAAGGATTGCAAGGCTTATACAGTATATACAAATAGAACATATAACATAGAATAATACAGTTGGAAGGGACTTTGGAGGTCTTCCAGTCCAACTCCCTGCTCAAGCAGGGAAACCCTATTCCATTTCAGATAAATTGTTGTCCTATCTCTTTTTGAAAGCTTCCAGTGATGGAGCACCCACAACTTCTGAAGGCAAGCTGTTCCATTGGTTGATTGCTGTCAAATGCAGGTGGGGCTTCTATAGTGCAATCATGGTTGCCACCTTGACATTTTTTAAACCTCCCCATGTACACCCTTGGATGGGATCCCCACATATGTGTGGTGAAGTAATTCCCATTTCCATCCAAATCTTTTTAAGCAACTCCATCTCCCTTTTTAAATTAATGCTATTAAATGGTATTTAAATTATCAGTATTTAATTTCGAGTTGCAATGACAATAAACTAAACTAAATATGATCTCAAACAGGCCTATAAAAAGTTACTGCAACTCTGAGTCCAAGAAAAATTGCCCAACCTGAATGAAGAGTGATGAGGTCAAACTCAGAGAGCTAGTTGAAGAACTAGCACTGAAGTATTAGTGAAGATTGATAAGAGGCAAATTTGTATAACCTATTCACTCATTGGATTTTAAGACCATCATAACAATGCAACTCTTGGTAGGAAAAATGATCTATAATGTAATAATCTATTTTAAGGGATGTAAAAGATCCTTTGGAAGAGATTCCTTCCTCCATTCATTCCATTCCATTCATTTTATATGGCTACCCATCTCCAATTAGTTGAATAACAATGTTATATATATAAGGGCCAATGAGGTTGGAGCAAGGAAGGCAGAAGAGAGAAGACTTCTCTTTTTTAATCTCCTGATGTGGACAACTGCCACCAGTTTCTTCTAAACTGCTTGCAGCAGCCATGTTGACTGTGGCTGAAGCAGGCAGTCCTAAGAATACTTTGTTTGCAATAGATATATAGGACTTTAATCATTTCCAATGGCACAAGAAGTCTACAGGCAACCAATGTAGGACTCAAAAACACAAGTGTGTTAAGATGGTGATGTCTAGTGCCAGTTAGCATGTAGGGCCCTGTATTTGGTACTAATTCTGAATGATTTTAAATGCAGCCCCATGTAGATCATATTGCAGTAGTCCAACTAAGCAGTGATGACAGCATGAGTTACATACTTGTGCTGTAGGAATGATTTACAAATAGCCCTCATAACTAATGATTGCTTTTTAGAGTGACCGGTCACAATTATGATAGTGATGAAAAAGTAACCTTATGACCAATCCTCACATTTATGATCTTCATTGTTCTGTAAAGCAAAGGTAAGCTGAAGTAAGATTGTAAGCACAGTTGCAGTTTTATTTAATGACCAAGTTGTTGGTTCCAGTTATGCTTGCTAAACAAGAACTACCTATATATTTATGTATGTATGAACATATATAGTTTCTGAAACATTTACTATAATTAATATTTAATTTTATTTAGAAAATTTAATAGAACTGGTTAGACTCTATGTGATGAACATCTGAAATAATTAAAACTTTGATTCCAGTATCATGACTGTCATTTGACCTTTTGACCATGCCCTACAAATCCTTGACTTCTCCAATGTGTAAATCTATGAATTATTATTCAAGGGAAAATATTTCAGTCTGAATTCTAAAAATTTCTATCAGTGGGAGAAAGTTTAGTTTTGTCATTATATTTCAGTCTGATTTTTTTCAGGCTAATTTTTAACTGCTTTAGCTATTAATAAGCCAAAAACTAAGCATTTATTCAGGTTTTTTCATGCTTTTGATTTAATTTGATGGTATTAATTTAATGGGTTGATAATTAAGTGTGAATTAAACATCACTTTTACTTTATGTTCAAGTCACGGGATATGTTCCCACTTTTTGAATAAGATCAAATAATTCCAAGATTTTTGGTTAGATTCTTAAGATTTCTGTTCAGATTTGTTTATTTGCATACAGTCATCAGACCATCACAAAGCAAAAATTAAACAAAGGCAACTATATATCTATATAAAAGCATGTTAACATAAATAAAATTGGCAGTAACCAATCATCTAAAATAAACTGAAGATTTTGACTCTATAATATTTCTCTTTGAAAATTCTGCCCCTGTTTTCATATATGACATATGTAATTATAAAGCCTAACTGAGGAAAATACATTCAGACATGAATTTAAATTCATATGAAGGTGTGAACCCTTGCAATGTATATTTTAAGGTGCCAATAAATTTCTAATTAGCACCTTAAATAAGGATTATCCAGGGTATACAGCTCATTAGAGTTGGGCATGGAAGTTGCCAAATGATTAAGTAAAGATAGAAGTCTTTCTTGGATTTCATACCCATATTCGTATCCTTGTTGCTATTTGAAAACTATTCCAGTGTTCTTTATCCACTTGATGTTTGCCAAGTTCTAAGCTCTCAAAATTCATTCTGCTTATTTTCCAACAGGCAGAATATTTTCTCATAATTTTTATCTTCAAAGTTCGAAGATTAAAAAAGGCCAGTATTTCCAGGTTATACCCATCTTGACCACAAGTGAATGTTTCAATTTATTTCCATAAAATCATACTGTATTGTTCCCTCAGTATATTATATTATACAAGGGACAATGATACACACAAGGTCTCCTGCTTGTGAAACTGCATAGAAATATACTTACAGTATACCTATGGCCTGTTCTATTTCTTTCTTCTAACACACTGCAGCCATTATATATTATACATCTTGAAGTATCTGTAAACCAGTGCAGGACAGAAAGAATGTAAGGGAAATTCTAGTAAAATGACACTATTTAAAAACTAATTTAGTTGATTTGTCCATTTGTGAGGATAATCAATCAGGGTAAATAAGGTAAGTAAAAGGTAAATAAAAATAAAAGTACTCAAAGTGAAATGTAGATTAAAAAACTACTGTGTAACAGTTTTGTTCATTGCAGTTTTGTTCCTACAGTTCCTGTTCTTTTCAATCATCTCATTTACTGCTATGAATCCATTAATGTGTTTCTCTCTGTGTGTGTTTCTTCCTTTTAATCAGTTACAAGAGAAACTCCTTCCACAATTTTTCTTTCTTGCTATCAAATCAACTCTTTGGAATAACAATTGTGTCCTCATTACAGTTTCTTCTTCTTGTGCCATATTGGATTTCGGTGATCATGTTGGTGAACCTGTTTTTATCAATAGCCGCATGAAAAAGTGCTGTTGAGTTTTGTCCAAATCAGTCCCTTTGATTTTGAAGCCATGATGTTCTGCCTGGACCTCATTTGCCTTCATTCTTTCCTTGGAGGATTAAATGAAATATGCCGTATTTTTCTGGGTGTTGCATCACATGTGCAAAATATTCTAACTTTTGCTTTTTTATGGTTTTGTCATTACAGTTTACATATTAGAATTTATGCAGCACTAGACTGACAATCAATAATTTCTAGGATTTCATTGGTTGCATGGTTATAAAATGTATTCCTTGATTCAGCCAGTTTAGAATTAGATTCTAAATTCTAATTAGAATTCATTCTAATTAGAATTAGATTAGGAAAATATAGTAGATATAGAAAAGATGTGGAATGACATTGTTATTGGTGGCTGTTCTTATTCCTGGGTATCATATAAAAAAGTAACAGAAAAGAAACATCACCAAAGGAAAGATAAAGAACCATTGTAAGATATTGTTTACTTCAAAATTCACTACTGCAAGTATAAAGTGGTATCTGGAACACTATGTTTGTGGTCATGTCTCTGTGTTTCTAAGAAAAAGTTTTTCAAACTTGATTCTGCAGAATCCTTGGATCCATGATAACTTGACAGGGCTTCTGGAAGAGACTAAGGGTTAAAAAAACCCAACACAACTCAACACAACTAAACCCAACCAAACAGCAGGCAGTTTTTTTATCACTAAGACTTTGCCTCCTGATTAGAGCTTAAGGGATTTTTTTGTTAATAGATCATAGAGTTTGAAAAAGACTGGTCTAACCCAATGTGATACTGGTTTTAAAAATGCCTTATCACTATTGTATTTTCAAATGAGAAGAAGAGGAAAAAGAAACAAGCTGGGCATAGCCAGATGGTCATATTAAAGTGTTATTTGCCACAAAAGTATGGCAGCATAAATTGGCTGCCAAATCCCATTGTGCCACTGTAAGAAGGCCATTTACTGGTACCACCTTTAGACTGGCAACTGGTCTTCCTTAATGTGAAAGCAAGGAAAGGGGAGTGGTTGGTGGATTTCTGTCTTTGGCTTCCTTTTCTTCCTGCCAAGCATCATGATAATGCAGAAGGAACCACCAATCACTTGGTGGGGATGGGACCAAATTGGGCAAGTTTTTGGTCTCCTGTCAAATTGTCAAATAAACCTGTTACTGATGTGTAGGTGCTCTGTGCATGTTATCTGTGATTTGAACTATTTCTGAATATTGTTGTGTGCAACATTTTGAGTACAAATGTTCATTATTGTACATAATCTTTATTTTATCTCTGATTTTCTTTATTTTATTTTATTTATTTTATCTCTGATCATTGACACCCTCCATAAGGAGGGAAAGTTTCAAAAGGTAATTGCAAAAGAAGTTGGATGTTCCCAAAGTGCTGTATCAAAGCACATTAATAGAAAGTTATGTGGAAGGGAAAAGTGTGGAAGAAAAAGGTGCACAATCAGCAGGGATGACCGCAGCCTGGAGAGGATTGTCAGGAAAAGGCCATTCAAAAGTGTTGGGAACTTTCACAAGGAGTGGACTGAGGCTGGAGTCAGTGCATCAAGAGCCACCATACACAGACGGATCCTGGACATGGGCTTCAAATGTTGTATTCCTCTTGTCAAGCTGCTCCTGAACAACAAACAATGTCAGAAGCATCTTACCTGGGCTAAAGAAAACCAGACCTGGTCTATTGCTCAGTGGCCCAAAGTCCTCTTTTCTGATAAGAGCAACTTTTGTATCTCATTTGGAAACCAAGGACCCAGAGTCTGGAGGAAGAATGGAGAGGCACACACTGCAAGATGGTTGAAGTCCAGTGTGAAGTTTCCACAGTCTGTGTTGATTTGGGGAGCCATGTCATCTGCTGGTGTTGGTCCACTGTGCTTCATTAAGTCCAGGGTCAATGCAGCCGTCTACCAGGAGATTTTGGAGCACTTCATGTTTCCTTCCACAGGTGAGCTTTATGGGGATGCTGACTTCATTTTCCAGCAGGACTTGGCACCTGCCCACACTGCCAAAAGCACCACAACCTGGTTCAATGGCAGTGGGATTTCTGTGCTTGATTGGCCAGCAAACTTGCCTGGCCTGAACCCCATAGACTATCTATGGGACATTGCCAAGAGAAAGATGAGAGACATGAGACCGAATAATGCAGAAGAGCTGAAGGCCGCTATTGAAGCATCCGGGTCTTTCATAACATCTCAGCAGTGCCACAGGCTGATAGCTTCCATGCCATGCTGCACTGAGGCAGTAATTGCTGCAAAAGGGGCCCAAACCAGGGGTGGGATTCTACCAGTTCACACCTATTCACTAGAACTGGATGTTAACATTCTAAGCAGTTCAGAGACCCAGTTGTTAGAAGAAATTACTGGCCTAATCCTGTAAGGAAGGCAGGAAGGAAACATTCTGGTGTTGCTTACAGAAACTGCCTCTCCGTTAACCATTATTACATTCTTGGCAGGACTAGACTTCCTGTCTCAGGAACATCTCTGGAGGTTTTTTCCCCTCCTTTGCTGTGTGGAGTGATCATTCAAAGTTACAATGGCACTGAAAAAAGTGACTTATGACCATTTTTCACACTTACGACTGTTGCAGCCTCCCCACAGTCACGAGAGGCCAGGCAAGGAGATGCGTGCCTCGATGTGAGTGATATTGAGTTGGCCACGCCCAGCCAATAACATGACCACCAAGCCATGTCTACCCAGTCACATGACCACCAAGCCATGCCCACAGAACTGGTTGTTAAAAATTTTGAATCCCACCCTGGCCCAAACCAAGTACTGAGTACATATGCATGCTTATACATTTCAGAGGTCCGATATTATTCTATGTACAATTCTTGTTTTATTGATTCCATGTAATATTCTAATTTTCTGAGATTGTGGATTTGGGGTTTTCATGAGCTGTAAGCTATAATCATCATGATTATGACAAATCACGGCTTGAACTATCTTGCTTTGCATGTAATGAGTCTATCTCATATATTAGTTTCACCTTTTAAGTTGCATTACTGAAATAAATGAATTTTTGCCCGATATTCTAATTTTTCGAGTTTCACCTGTATACACACACACACACACACACACACACACACACACACACAATACACTTCTTATTTAGGCACTTTGGTGAAACAGATAAGACTAAATGTAAGACTAAAAGTCATAGTAAGACTAAATGTTTTGTTTCTAAATGATCACTATCTGTCTGAGACAAACCCAGGGTTTATGGTTGAAAATGCCATGAGATTGGTTGTTGTGCACCTGCTATTTTAGATCTTATTGACATCTGAAGAGTAAAAAAATACCTTTCTACCTGAAGATTACATTTATTTCCTTGATGAGTTGACCCCCGCACTCTAGCCATACTGGATAGGAGACAAGAAAAAATAATCTCAGGTTCATAGACTTCATGCTTGGCTAAGCCCACAAAGTTCCATTTCCTGCCTTTTTCATTGCTCCAACTAAACAAAAGTCTTCTCTTTCTGTTCTTTGAAGTGGAAAAGCCAAGTAACTGTTCCTTTTAATTATAAAGAAAACCCTTATTGTTCCTACTTTATTACTTATGGCTAACTACATTAGGAGAAGCTTGGTCACTGACTTATATTACTGTTTTCTTTTCCTTTCTGAATTAGTTACCATGACTAGAAGGATACTCAATTCAGCTATCTATCTGGACTATTTATCTACATCCATAAGCATACACAATCACACATCTCTTTTGGTGTCTGTGTCATATATTATATACGTCTGACTACTTATAAAATTGTACAATCATTGGAACTTCTCCATTGGCTCAGTCTTAATATTGCTGTTGGATATGAATAAATGTGATCAATGGTAAACAAAATAAAGATTGTAAAATATAAATGAAAAGATCCAATGGGCTTAAGTTATAGTATAGACCATTTTAATAATAGGAGAAACTGCTTGATAGTGATGTTGATGATAATCAAATCAATAATATATTCCATTTTGTGTTGCTTTTGCTCCTAAGATGCTCAGAACAAAACAAATATTTTTGAACTTTAAAACAATGCTTAAATGAAGCAATTAGCAAGCCAAAGCAACCTATCCTAAAAACAAGGCACTGGGTTGTAAGATTGTAAAAATTAAAATGTTTGTAAAGGTAGTCTAAAAACAGTTACTTACCAGAGCAATTATTACCTCAGAATCATCTGGACAAACAAGGACATATTCAGGTGCATTTAAAACAACACAATGTGAAGACAACTGCACTTATTAGAAAGGTTGCATCAAACAAGTTACTTGTGGCCACTACACCATGAGACATGTTCAGGGCCTTCACAGATGATATTATTCTATAAGCTATATGGAAGTGAGGGAACCAATATCTGAACTAGGATCTAGGCCACACAGAACATTAGAATCTTTAGCAACTATTGTGCAATTGTAGAGATTGATATGTGGAAGTGGAAGAGCATGTAGAGGGAAAGGCAAGAAAGAAACAAAGTTGATAAACTAATTGTGAGACTGGAATTTGTTGAAGAAACAGAGAGGTGAGGAAACTGATAATCCAAGAGCTGGTAGAGTAGAATAGTTGGAAAGTGGCAACTGGAATATAATGGACACTGCAAATGGAGCTGAGCCGGGTGTCCTGGAGTGAGGAGGTGTGCTGGAGGAGTAATATCTCCTTAAAAAACCTTGGTCCAGCTGGCCCGGCTGGTAGCACCTTGTAAGGGCCTCTTTCTAGGGTTACAGGAGAAGATGGTCAACAGTTTTGAAGGCGGAAGAGGGCTCTATGCCTCAATGGCAGATAAAATGATAGAACCATCTTCTAGGAGAAGGGAAACTCTGATTTCAAACCTCCAGTGGCTTGTGGCTATATCTATTATTGGAAAAGGCTTCAGGAGTCAACCTTGAGACAAAATCTGGAGCCGGGGTCCTGGAAGCAGTTTGTGACTGTGTACAATCATGTTCTGGTAATTCCTGCAGTGCAGCTGGAACTAATTGTATTGGCTCTGCCATTCCATTAGACTATTTCAGTGATGTGGAGAGTGGGGAATCTGCTGCTTGGGTAACAGTTTATCCTCCATATTAAATTACCCAGGCCTCGTGCTCTGAAGAGGACACTCCAGCTTTGCATACAGCATTGAAACAACACAGGAAGTGGCAGTTACCAGTTTCATAGCACGATACCATAGTCTCTTGAGACTGAAGGATGCCAATTCAGTGTTTAATCATACTCTGTTGGGATCCTTTTGTGCTTGCTCCATTTTTTCTCATCAAGCAAAGCATTGGACTAGATGATCCATAAAACTGACTGTATAATTTCATTCTTTAAGTTTTTTTTTAAAGTTTGATTTCAATATACTTCCAGGGAACTTCCAGGGGAGGTATGGAGAACCTAAGGCTGCTCTGTAAAAGCAGAGCCAATGACAATGGCAAAATAAAGGGAGCAGTGGGTAGATTAGCTTTTTGGAACCTCTCTAGATAGTTGCCCCTTGCAAGAAGTAGCTTTCTGTGGGTTTGAGTGCCAGAAGACAATGGGATTAGCTAATTAGGTGTAACCATGGCAGAGCCTTTTAAAGACATACCTTATAAGTTTCAGAAATTACCTATTAATCATCTTAAAAATATTAGAAACCTTTGGAACAACAAATTTGAAAAGTTTTCACAGGAGGAGTTTATCTTCAAACTAAACAAAAATTAATTACAAGCTTAATAACTTAAACAATTTGAAATATACAGTAAAAAATAAATAAGATTTTGATCTAAGAAACTTATAAATGGATTAAGAGCCCAGATAAATTTGGAAACTTGACTTTTACTATAAAATTTTGGAATTAACTATAAAAATAAACCACTTTTTGTGTAAAATAGATTTGCTTTGGCTATCCAAGCAATTGCAAATCATAACAAAAGATAAATGATTATTCTAGAAATTGGATACTGGAAAGGACTAAAATTTCAAGTAGAAGAAAAACTAGCAGCATGATATAGGTTAATACTGGAACTTATAAAATGATACAAAAAATTATAACATTGGAAATATTAAAGGAGATTTGAAGAATAGAGCCAATAGTTAGTAACAACAATAACAATAGTGTCAGTAATGATGTCTGCATTTATGGATAGACCATGTCCAAAAGATATTATTAAGTTAATGACAGAAGCAAAACAAATTTTATCTAACAGGATAAAGAATGTACAGAATGTGGAACTAAAATGATAAGCCAAGATAATGATTTGGAAAAGGATACTTTACTGGATGTACAAAAGAAACTGACCAAAATTTTAAAAATTAAAAAGGGAAATACAAGAATTTTCCAGAAATGTCCCGAAAAACATGTACTTATTGGATCTGCAACAGAAGCTTGTTAAAGTTTTGAAGAAATCTGTACACTGGGATAAAGAAGACTTGAAGAGAAATAAAATCCTACAAAATATATGATTGAATTAAATATCAGGTGTTAAGAGTAAAAGGAAGGAATATACAGTTGGTTTATTTGATCAACGTTAAAATAAGGCTTTTTTTTTTTTTGCAATATTCTGGTAATTCTTTATAGACTTTTTGCTGACACCAGGATTGAAAAGTCGATGTTTTATGGATTTGCTTATAGGTAAGTGATGGGCTATGGAAATAAAAAGTTATATGTTTCACCTTAAAAGGGGTGAACAGTTATTAAATTTGTTTATACTTTAGTGATGATTTTTTTACTACTGTAATTAAAATGCTTACTAAAATTATTATTTTTTAAAAAAGAGAAACTATTGTTGGGACATCATTTTTTCAAAATATCCCAGTGGGCCTGGAGTGCAAACCATCAATATTTAGGAAAGGAAGACAGTCTAGATAACCTATCCCTTTGGAGCATTAAACAATATCTTATAGCTAGATAATATCTTCAAATGACATAACAGTAGAGACACCCAATTTCAGATTTGAATACTGGAAACATAGATCCTTGCTTCTAGAAGCTGTAACATTGTTCAATCATTTTAATGGAAACCACATTTGAATATGACATCCAGAGTTGAAAGGGCATTACATTAATCTTCTGAACAGGAGAGTTGCTTTTTAAATGGCACTCATGTGATTCTATAAGAAATTGTCTGTGAAGAGTGCATCTCTTTGAACTTGTAATCCTCAATAGTTTAGAAAAGCATACTTTTCATATGTTTTCATAGGAAGAGCAAGAACATAGAGGCAGTCTTTAAAATAAAAGACCGTTTCTCTCGCTCCTTCTACCATGACATGATTGGGGGTAAAAATGTCATGTTGTTGTAACATTCCCAGCACTGTCATTCCTCAACTGTCTTTAACTGACAGATCGATGAAAAATGTTGTGTGTTCCCATTGCTTTTATTTTAAAAAAGCGGAATCTAAATAACAGGCTGCAATGGCATTTCCCCCTCAATGTTAATCCATCACTATCATCTGAAGCCAACTACTTTGAAGACTGGAGACCGTCCATATTTCAATTTAAATGATGCCAAACAGGTATCAGTTTGACAATCTCTGCTCTACCATGTTTGAAGGGGGCTGACAAAATGTGTGGCTTGTTTCTAGATAATTTCCTGCCCTGCTCCCCTGACTTGCATTCAGACGGCCTTTCTCCAAATAGTCAAATCTGTTTGCAGAAATATTTATTATTACAGCTGGTATATAGCCATGCATTCCTTCTATGGGATTTTACAGTGTTCCCTGTGAGGCACATGTTAATCAATCGTTGTAATAAATATTGAAATGTAGTTCTCAAAGGGGCATCAAAGACCTCAATCACCAATCTTCAGATGGGAGATAGGACATGTACTCTTGTCTATCCCAAAAGGCAGTTGCTTTTCCAAAAGGCAACTGGACTTTCTTAGTGTTTTTTCCCCTTGAAAACATTTCACTTCTAATCCAAGAAGAAGCTCAAAATGTTTTCAAGGAAAACAAACAAGGATGTTCAGTTGCTTTTTAGGAAAGCACCTTTGGGATAACCATGACCTGAATGATTGAGAATTTCCATAGACATTTACCTCTTGTCTACAACATTTTAAGTAAATGTCCAATCTTTTTCATCTAAACCTCTAGTGACTAGTTACACAAGGGAAGAGATCAGAATGTGTGTTGTGGAGTAGGAATCATCTCCAAATGGGAACCTGGCTGTCCTCAAAAGTCCAGTATTGTTTGGGAATGCATCCCTAATCATGACATTTTGGTGGAAGCATTCCAAGTTTTCATTCCCTTTCCATTTTTCTTCCCAACTGACACCTAACCTTCTGACTATGATTATGGTCATTTTAAAAATATTTTTATCCTTTAGTTTAACCTCTCCCCCAGTGTCATCTCCTTTGTATAGGTATTTCTGAAAAGCTGGAGCTCCACTGAATATGCTGATATCTTTCCTGCGATTTTCAAGAAAATGGGTTCATTTTGACACCACCTGAATTTGACATTACATGGAATAGTAGAGTCTAATAAACCCTTTTCTATAGGAAAACCAACTGGTTTTGTTAATAGGTGCATCACTTAGATTACAGCCAGGCTCTCATCTCTTCCAAAAGGAACAAGGCATATTGAACAACAAGTCCACAGACACAGGCATTATATTTGATAGATAAACATGGTTAGAAGGCTTGTTATATTTTGGAAGTGAGCTCAGTAATATTCTTCTCTTTCTAAAATGGAACATCTTAACATGCCATTTTAAATGCTGAGGTTTAATATAAATATTCTTTTCAGAAAATAGTCTGGATGAAATTTAATATAGTGCAAACGAATATGTGCTAATCAGGATTTCTTCCTCTTCCATTGTGACATTTTCTGGTGTGCAGCTAGTTCACCCCTTGGGATGCACCCTGAATAAGCATGTGAGCATGAACTAAACATACTAGCACTCCATTGGACATTAATACACACTAATTAATTACATTAATAACATTAATACACACCCTCACTAACGTTGTCCAGTTTTTCTTTCCCATGTGGCCAAATTACGAAAGTGTCATCTACATATCTAAGCCAGAGTTTGGGTTTGTATTCGGATTTGTCTAGAGCATTGGTTTCAAAATGTAGATGACACTTTCGTAATTTGGCCACACGGGAAAGAAAAACTGGACAACTTCCACACACATCTCAACAACCTACACCCCAAAATACAATTTACCATGGAAACAGAAACCAACAATCAACTTCCGTTCCTGGACGTCCTAATTTACAAAAAACCCAACGGCTCCCTAGGACACACCATCTACCAGAAAAAGACACACACTAACCGCTACTTAAATGCACAATCCCATCACCACCCTGCACAGATCAACTCCGTAGCCAAGACCCTCATCTCCAGAACCAAATGCCTAGCTGACAAAGACCACTTGAGAACAGAATTACACACCCTCGCTAACATATTAATGTCCAATGGATTCCAAAGAAGCACAATCACCAACCTAATCCAAAGGGAGACTCCCAAAAACCAAGACACAGAACAGGACAATGGTAGCCCTCCTCCCTTACATCAAAGGCACCACAGATAAAATCAGCAAAATTCTCCACAAACACAATATCAGGACAGCCTTTGGCACTGACCAAAAAATAGCCAACATCTTAAGAAACCCCAAAGACAAGATCCAGCTAGAAAACCAAGGAGTTTATAAAATACCATGCAAAATTTGCCCAGCCACATACTTTGGACAAACCAACAGGAGAATAAATGCACATGAGAACACAAGAACGCAGTCAGAAAAGAAGAAAAACTTCCTCCCTTTTCCAACACCTTAAAGCCACAGGACATGAAATTGATTTTGAGGGATCCAAACTTATCTCCAATACTGAAAACTTCAACAAGAGAATAATTAGGGAAGCCATTGAAATAGAGAAACAACCCATAACATGAATAAACGGGATGATACTTCCGCCTACCAGACATCTGGAAACTAGCCCTAATCAACAAACGAGTCCCAGCCACGAAAACCAACACGGACCCAAAATAACACATGATGCCACCACCAATCTCCTTCACCAGACTCAAACCCAAGCCCGCCACAGATGAAAGGCACCACCATCCAGAAACCAGACCATGGCTGCAACACCAGCTGCTACACCCCTCCAACCCCCAAACTAAGCAAACTGACACGCTATAAACACATAGCCAGACCTCAAACTCGAGCCAAACCAAGGCCCAGAATGCCACATCACAGCCTTCCACCCAGGATACTACATCACAGAACTCAGGAGATCACAACACAAAACATCAGGAGGTTGCAGCACAGACAACGACCCAGGAGATTACAGCACCACACCCAGGGCGTCACAACAATAGAACTCAGAAGGTCATCACACAGCCCATTACCCAGGTCGTTACAACACAAAAGGCTGAGACACACAGCCAGCGTCAGCCACACAGGGTCTCAGGAAAAAGCCATCCAATCTGCATACATCAACTCCACAAACCAATCAAGTAACAACACAGCCAACTCTAGAGTTTAAAGGGAAAAACAGCCACGATCACACACTTCTCCCAGGAGACCTGAAGACACCAGCCTGAAGATGACGGATGAGAGCGTTGCCAAGGTATTCTCAACCTTACAGGGACAGACCGAATACAGCCGTGAAAATCTCAAATATATATATATATATATATATATATATATACATATATATATATATATATGTATGTAGTCGTCTGAAGTATCTTGGCGTGAGGCTGGTGTTTTCCGTGCTTTGTAAGCGTGATCTGGCTGCTTCTCTCTATAAATCTGGAGGGTGTGGTGTGGCTCTGCTAAGCGGGTTGGTTGGCTGTGTTGTTGGCTGTGTTGTCGCAATCAATCTTACATGGGACAAGACCCGAATACACCAAGACCTACATATTTACCTTTACTATGAAAATCTATGATATAATATATATATATATATATATATCAGACTTCACAAACAAAGAGACGATTTGAATTTCTTTTTTAAAAAAGTAATATGATAACAATAATGACCCATTTTTATGATGATTTGAGTTTACATGTAAAAAGCAAAAGTATCTTTTTTTGTTTCCATACAATTTGATCCTAATAATTAAAAATAATCTGGAGAGGAATTATTGAAGATCCAGTGTCTTCATTCCATTGTTGTCATTCATTTCTTCCTCTGGAAGTTGACATTAATCTAACTACTCACCATGAATCCCTTTTTCTGGGTTTTAGTTATCTGTTGACAAAATTTTTATATTATCCTGAAGATACAGGTGACTGAAAGAGAGCAAACATCTTTAATCATCAAAAATTAAGCAAAAGAGAATCCAGAGAAACACTTACAAATCTGTTCAATATTGATTCAGGGAAATATCATAGAGAAATTGGTCTGTGAGCATACTGAAGAACTATTGAATTATTAACAGAAGTCAGCCTTGTCATGAAAAAATCTTGGCTTCTTATCAGATAACTTTCTGTATGCATGTAAAATGAAGGTAGTACCTATTCTAGTAGCTATATCATAAGATAAAAATAGTACATTTTTTGTTATCTTTCATTATTTGGTATATAATATATGAGTGTTAAGGAAGACACGCCAGACTTTGACTAAAAATGAGTATTAGGACTAATCCAATTCGATATGAAATGCAAATAATGATGTGTTGTCTTTAACAGTTTTTAAAACTTGTATGTCTTTTTTAATTATGTAAATAAAGTTTGTTTTAAAATTTAAAAAAAAAAAATCTTGGCTTCTAATCAGATAACTTCCTGGTATTGTGGCAATTGTGGTAATCATACAGTTGTCATATCTCTTGATGACAGCAAAACTTTTGACAAAGTACCCATAACATTTTGATTATGATCTTGATGGGGGCTTTTAATGGACTCTCATCAAAGCACAGTATAGTATTGAGGGAAGGGGCAGAAGTTTATATTCTGAGCTCTGTAGTCTTTGGTAATTTAGGAATGACCTGAATGGTGAGATACAGGAAATGTTTATAAAATTTGTAAGTGACACAAAATTGAATTTACTACTTAATATGCAGAAAGCTAAAAAACAACTCAAAATACTTTTCACAGGCTGGATACATGGGCTGAAAACAACAGAATGAAATTTAGCATGAATATAAAATTCTCCATAAGAAACAAAAGACATATGTACAAATATAGAATAGAGGATACTGAGTACAGCAATGACACTTGTGAAGAAATTCTTAAAATAGTAGGTTATTGTGCAAACTGAGTATAAATCAGCATCATGATGGGAGACCCAAAAACAAAGAAAGAATCAAATAGGATCAGATGTAATTGAATATTTATATTCAATTACATCTGATCCTGTTTGATTCTTTCTTTGTATAATATAAATCTAATTTCTGGGAATCGTGGGAAGTAATATTTCCCCTTTATTCTCATTGGTCAAGTTCAACTATATTACTGTGTCCAGTTCTCAGTATTACTCTTGAGCAAAATCCAACAAGATTCCAGGGTCGGCCAAAAAGATGATTAGGGAAGTACTTCAGAAGGAATGAGAAAGGTTTAAGCTTGAGAAAAAGAGATTGAAGGAATTTGCAGTATTGCTTTGTAAAGAATTGTTCTAATGAAGGTCCAAAGCACAGATCATAGAACAATGAATGTCAGTTCCAGAAAAGCAGATTGCAACTGAATTAGGAAACATTTTTTAACAATAAGAGCATTTTAGCAGTGGAACTAATTATCCAGAGGAAGTGGATGTGTTCAAGCAGAGGCAATTGTGGATGCTTTAATTTAGATTCCTAAGGGGGGATTGGAATGGGGGTTTTTTGGGACTGAATGATCTAACTAATCCCTTTCAGTTGAATAGATCTGGTTCTAATATGCTGCTTGTAGGATGAACCTTTTATTGCTACATTATTCTGAAGATGAAGAATAGGGGAACAGGAGAAAGATCAGAGTTAAAGAATTAGTGGACAACAAGTAACCTATGTATAAAAAAAGGTGATTTTGCAGCAAAAGCTTTACAAGTTTCAATTACTGTAGTGGGGCTGGGTTTCTGTGGGCATAGGCTCCAGTAGCAAGAATTAGGCATTTTCCAGTGGCAGCAAGAATTAGAAACTGCACCCACTAAACAGGAAATTCATTTTTTCCAGTTATCACAAGGTGGCAGAATTCAACAGGATTATTGTTATGTATGCAGGTTTGAAGTCATTGGTTTAGTTTGAACTGTTCTTGTAAAATGTTAGAAATGATTGGTTTAAAAAGTGCAGGAAAACCCTGCACTCTGATTGGCTGGCAACTGCGGCTGCTGACTATAAGTAGCAGCCACAGCCCAGCCAAGGTGGGTCCGTTCTGAGCTGAAAGTCACAATAAACTTAAGAGCTGAAGCACTCCGTGTCTGCCTCTTCATGCAAACTTAACACTGGTGGCGAAGGTGGGATATTCCCTGAAGAGAGGCAATGCGGAAAGAAGAAGCGAGATGGCTGGCTGCTGTTCGATCCGATGGGAAGACTGGGAGTCGTGCAGATCGTTTCCAAATGTATCTGGAAGGAAGCGATCTAGCCGACATTCCGAAGCGGAAGAGGGCGGTCTTTCTTCGTACTGTGGTCCGGCAGTTTTCAAGATGGCGGCATTGGTGGGAGCTGCAGATGTGAAGGTAATGGACTGGCCTGACTTAGAAAAGCTGTTAAGAGCCCATTACGCACACAAGTATGCGTGCCTCATTAAGAACCGCGAGTTTTACCGTCGTGATCAGGGGAAAATGGCGTAAACGACTTCATGGCAAGTTTAAGAGACATTGGGGTGCATGAATTTAACAGTTTAGAAGAGGCCATGCGTGATCGATTGTTCTGGGCCTTAAAGACAAGGTATTAGAGAGCAAGTTATTAATGAAACCTAAGATCACGCTAAAAGAAGCCATAGAAGAAGCCTCTTCAGCAGAAGCTACAAGTCCTCAGCAGCAGCCATGAGGAAGATGAACAGGGCCACGAGCCATTCTGATGGGGAAAAGTCTACCACAAACCATTGTGATGACCTAGATTCTGAATCAGATTGCAGTGAGGTGGAAGAGGTTTACAGACTCAGAATGGAGGAAAAAGAAAGACCTGGATAGGAAGAGGCAAGATTTCTACTGCAGAGGTTGTGGGGAAGCCACCCGCACTGAATGCAAGTTTTTAGACACCATTTGCCTCCGTTGTGAAAAAGAGGACACCTAGCAAGAGTCTGCAAATCATCCAGAACTCCACCCAACAGAAGGAAATTTCCTGCAAACAAAGACAAAGAATTCAAGCCCAACATCCCAGTGAGAAAATGGGGCCAGCACAGAAGCAAGGGAAGAATGAAACTCATCAAACAGTAACTATTGGTCATTCATCACCTTTAAAACAGAAAAGTGCATGTCAAGGTACTTATTGAAGGAAGGCCTTGCCAAATGGAAGTGGACTCAGGCTCATACCTATCTATGGTGTCATGGGACACTATTCACAACTCTTCCAACATCCAGAAGAAGCACTTCAAAAGCAAGCATTGACTCTTAAAGACTACCAAGGGAAGAATTCCAGTAGTTGGAACAAGAGAATTCAACGTGAAATTCAAGGACCACCAAAACTACCTGACCATCGTGGACAAGGACCCCAAGTCTGCTGGGCCTTGAGTGGTTCAACCCATTGGGCATCGGGTGACTGGCATCAATCACGTGAGCAACACTGGTGGGAAGAGGCCTTGAAGTCTGAGTTTCCAGAGGTCTTCAGCGACGGATTAGGCAAGTACTTGGGGACCCCATCACATTTAATCTAGATCCCAAGGTACAACCAATCTGTTTAAAACCCAGAAGGGTCCCATTTGCCTTAAAGGAAAAATTGATGCACAATTAGATAAACTAATAGCCCAAGGGTTTTAGAGCCCACTGATCACTCCAGGTGGGAGACACCCATAGTCACACCAGTCAAGGCTGATGGGTCTGTGAGAATCTCTGAGAGACTACAGGGGACATTGAACCATGCGCTACAACAGAGTGCATATCCAGTTCCAGTGGTGCATCATTTATTACATTCTCTTGGAGGGGCACAGTTTTGCCAAGTTGGACCTGGCACAGGCATATCAACAATTAACAGTTGATGCCACTGCTGAAGCCAAACCATTGTGACATAGAGGTGCCTTCAAATGCAAAGGTTGCAATTTGGAGTAAGCGTGGCACCAGGCATCTTCAAAGCCTTATGGAAAGAATGTTACAAGGGTTGCCAGGGGTGGTGCCCTATTTTGATGATGTTTAATTTCTGCTGAAAATGACACTCAATTACACGAGAGACTCAGGGAAGTCTTAACCAGATTCAAAAAGCAGGGTTAAAAGTCAAAGAAGAAAAATGCACACTAGAACAGATAAAGTGGAATTCTTGGGTTACATGATTGATAAACATGGCATCCACCCAGAGCAAAGGTTCAGGCAATCAAAAAGCCCCCAGGCCAAAATGCAAAACAGATTTGCAAGCATTCCTGGACTCATTAACTTCTATCACATGTTCTACCTCAGAAGGCAACCATTGCAGAACCACACAGATTACTAGACAAAAAGTCTGCATGGGTCTGGGGCAGGAAAGAACAAGCTGCATTTAACACTATTAAGAGACAAATCACTTCTGATTCTGTACTGATACAGTTCTCTGAGAATTTGCCTGTTGTACTGACTTGTGATGCATCCCCGGAGTGTGGGGGTGAGCCACATGCTTCCCAGGGAGGGCTATGCATTTTACTCTCGCACCTTGACTAAAGCAGAGAGAAATTACAGCCAACTGGACAAGGAAGCCTTGGCAATTGTTGCAGCTGTCAAGAAATTCCATTGTCACAGATCACAAACCTCTTTTTTAGGCATTGTGGCAGGGGACAAACCAGCATACGATCCTGTCACCAAGAATGCTGAGATGGACTGAATTTCTTGCTGCTTATTCATACAAACTCATCCACAGGCCTGGTAAAGACATTGGGCATGCAGATGCTTTGAGTCGCTGCCCACTTCATTCACGCACTGAGGATCCTGCTCCTGAGACTTACACCTTTTTTCTAGAAACTGTTGCCAAGCTTCCAGTACACGCTGCTGAAATTGCCAGAGAGACTGCCAAAGACACTTTATTGGCTCCTGTTATAGGCTGGATTAAGAAAGGTTGGCCATCAAGCCAACTGGCAGAGCCTAATCTTCAGGCTCCTGCAGAAGGATAGGTGAATGGGGTAAGGTCTTACCCTAAAGGGTAGGATATTCTGAGGGGCAGGTGCTGCAGCAGGGAAGGGTCTTCTTCTGGATCCCAAGAGGCAGAATTCTTTGATCAATGAAATTCATAGTAGGCCTTCTCCACCAGCAGGAGTGGGACAGGCTTGACCTCACTCTCCAATGGCCACATTTTCAGCACATGATGTATGGCTATGGAGAGTCTCAATCATTCAGATCATGGTTGTCCCAAACGTGCTTTTCAAAAGGCAATTGGACTTTCTTGGTTTTTCAGTTTAGAACTGAAGAAATGTCTTGGATGAGAAGCAAAACATTTTCAGTTGCCTTTTGAAAAGCACCTTTGGGACATACTTGATGTATGATTTCAGCTATTTGCTAAATATCTCCTCATGAGGGAAACATAGCTAGCTTCCACAATATTGTTTTTTGCTACAAGTAGTCTTTGATTAATGACTGCCCTGTTTAGTAACTGTTTGAACTTACATCAGCACTGGAAAAGGAACTTTATAATGGGTCCTTGTACTTATGACCATCACAGCATCCTTGAAGTCATATGATGCCATTTGGATGCTTTGCAAGTGATGCACTCTTATAATTGTTGCAGTGTTCAGTGGTCATGTGATCATCATTTGTGATTCTCATAGCCAGCTTTCAACAAGCAAAGTCAATGGAGAAGCTGGCAATAAGTCACAAATTGCAGTAACATGGTGTCATGCTTAGCAATGGAATTGCTGATCCCAATTACAATTACTAAGTGATGATTACCTTCATTTTTTAAAGGCCATTCTTAGCTATGGAATCAAAGAAGTAACAACTCAGCAGGAGATCAGCTGATGCAAAATGCCAAGTTGCTGCATAGGGTTGAATCTGAGCAATTACCTTGTAATGGGATTTTTCTGGAAGTGCTTGATAACTGAAACTACAACCAATGCAGTTGGATAAAGGTCTCTCTAGTAAATGGAAATTTAAGAATAATAAGAGAAAGCCGAATATCAGGAAACAACCTAAATATCTATGGATAATGTCAGGAAAGTTAAGGTTCAGAATAAGTTTGCCATTTGGCAATGAATGCCAAAACAAAACAAAACAAAAAAAAAAAGGATTTTATGAATATATGCAAAAAAAAGTCAAGGAAATTGTCATTTTTCTAATTGGAGAAGATGGCAAAATGGCAACAGACAACTGGGAGAAGTTGAACTGCTAGGATCTGGATTTCTCAGAAGTTTAATAATTCACAGCACTGTAAAGAGAAATCACAGTAAAAACTCCATTATGGTTTCAAAATCCCTTTAGTTTAGCTACCAAAATCACACTGGACTATTTTGATTAAGTGTGGAATATTTTGTTGTAAGTGCCTTGCTGGTTTCTTTCAATGATAGTGTTAAGTTTGCATGAAGAGTCAGACGCGAGGAATTCCAGCAAAAGACTTTATTAATGACAACAGCTCGAATGGACCCGTCCGGGTAAGGCTACGGCTGCTTCTTATAGCCGGCAGCCGTAGCTGCTAGCCAATGGGAGTGCAGGGTTTCTTCCCGCACTATTTAAACCAATACCATTTGACATTTTACAAGACCAATTCAAATAAACCAATAACATTTAAACCTACATAACACCCCTCCCCTAGGTTCAGTCCATACCAAACCCCAACCTATCTAATGTATTCCTTTAAATAGGTGGGGCTCTTACGTGTGCGTTGAGACCTTCGTGGTTCAGAATCTTTATTGTTCTCACCCAGTGAGAGGGAAATGTGTCTGCTGACATTTCCCTGTTAGGACTTCCTGTGAAAGACCCTGTTAGACTGTTAGAATCTGGTCTCTCCTCCCAACCCATCTCCATTCCAATGTCAACACCCAAGTCTGGTAGTGATGTACAATCTTCCACTTCTAAGGATGGATCTAGCATTGTGACAGGGTTGGGATGGTTCCTGTTAATGACTCTACTTCTAAGGATGGATCTTGGCATTGTGACAGGGTTGGGATGGTTCCTGCGCAATGGCTCGTTACTGGGGTTGATTCCTGTTTGCTGATATTCCTCCTGTTCCTCCTTCCCCTAGAAGAGACATCAGGTGAGGGACCTAGAGAGAGGGGCGATGTTCCTGAGTGAACCGGGATCTAAGTTGGTCAATGTGCCTGCTCCAGAGGAGGCCATCCTCTGTTTGAACCCTGTAAGAAAGAGGGCCAGTGATGTGAGTTATTTCAGCAGGAATCCACAAAGGTTCACCTGTAAGGTTCCTAGCATAGACAGAATCTCCCACACTGAAAGACGAACTTTGGAAGTGGAATCCAGTGGTGTATTGGGTGCATAAGTGGGATGAAGTCGGTCAAGGGAAGACCTAAGTTTCCTGCCCATTAACAACTCTGCTGGGGACAAGTTAGTTGATGGGCTAGGAGTGATGTGCTGAACACTAAGAAGCTTTTCAAGCTTCAGTGATGTCCCCAGGACCCAGCTGCTGAAGCTTTTCTTTGGTAAAGCGTACCATCGTTCAGCCGGCCGTTGGCGAGGTGCCCAGGGGCTGTAAGGGCATGTCTGATGCCCTGTTGAGCTAGAAAGGATTCAAAAATGTTAGGCGTGAATTGAGGGCCATTGTCAGAGACAAGGACATCTGGTAACCCATGGGTTACAAAGAGCTTTTGAGCTGCTTGATAACCCTCAGTAGTAGTAGTAAGTCATGAGAATAACCTCTAGCCATTTGGGTATGCATCTACAATTACTAGAAACGTGTGCCCTCTTGTAGGGCCTGCAAAATCAATGTGGATTCTAGACCATGGGCCCCTAGGACATTCCCATTCCTGTGTGGGGGCGTGAGGTGGGGCAGGCCTGACTACCTGGCAATTGGGACAAGATGCAACCCAGTTTTCAACCATTTTGTCAATACCTGGCCACCATACATAACTCCTGGCCAAACCTTTCATCCTTACAATCCCAGGATGACCCTCATGTAACATTTCCAAAACCTCCCTTGCAGTTTTGCAGGAATAACCACCCTGTTACCCCACAAAATACATCCTCTTAATACAGATAATTCAGTTTGCCTGGATTTGAAAGGTTGAGCAAAGTGAGGTAGATCTTGAAGAGGCCAACCTTTCTTAATCCAGCCCATAAGGTGCCAACACAGCATCTTTGGCAGATTCTCTGGCAATCTCAGCAGCATGGACTGGAAGCTTAGCGGTCTCCAGGAAAAGGTGTGAGTCTCAAGTTCACAGTCCTCCTTGTGGCAAGGTAGTGGGCAGCGACTCAGTGCATCAGCATGTCGTCCTTGCCAGGCCTGTGAATCAGTTTGTAGGAGTAGGCTGCAAGAAATTCAGTCCACCTCAGCATTCTTGGTGACAGGATAATAGGTGTAGGTTTGTCTCCTGCCACGATGCCAAGCAAAGGTTTGTGATCTGTAACAATGGTGAATGACCTGCCATACAGATATTCATGAAATTTCTTAACAGCTGCAACAACTGCTAAAGCCTCCTTGTCCAATTGGCTGTAGTTCCTCTCTGCTTTGGACAGCGTCTGAGTAGAATGCAATTGGGGCTTCCCGCCATTGGGAAGCCTGTGGCTCAAACCCTCCCACTCCAAGGGGATGCATCACAAGTCAGAACAACAGGTAAATTCTCAGAGAATTGAATCAACACAGCATCAGGCGTGATTAGTCTCTTAATACTGTTAAATGCTGACTGTTCCTTCCCCCAGATCCAAGCAGCCTTCTTATCAAGTAAGCGATGTAAGGGTTCAGCAATAGATGCTTTGTGGTAGAAACATGTGATAAAAGTTAATAAGGCCAAGGAAGGCTTGCAGATCTGACTTGCAACGAGGTTTAGGGGCTTCCTTGATGCTTTAACCTTGGCATCAGTGGGGTGGATGCCCTGTTTATCAATCATGTACCCCAGAATTCAACTCTGTCTGTTTTGAGAGTGCATTTGTCTTCCTTGACTTTCAAACCTGCTTTTCTGAATCTGGTAAGGACTTCTCTGAGTCTCTCTTGAAGCTGAGTGTCATTTTCAGCAGAGATTAACACATCATCAAAATAAGGCACTACCCTGGCAGTCCTTGCAACATTCTTTCCATAAGACTTTGAAAAATGCCAGGTGCCAGCTTACTCCAAATTGTAGTCTTTTTTTGAAGGCACCTCTATGAGTCTGTTGTTTGTGCCTCTGCAGTGGCATCATCAACTGTTAATTGTTGATATGCCTGAGA